>VWZN01021227.1:8676-30924 GCA_013396955.1 Regulus satrapa
AAAAAAAAAAAAAAAAGAAAGAAACTGCTGCTTCTGACAGCCTGGAAAACTACTGTTCTGTAACAACAATATAAACCTTGTTAAAATGTTACACTCACACAAATTATTCAAATAAATCAACATTCACTCCATTTACAATACAGTGCACCAGCTAACTTCTGTTGGGAATAATGCCCACCATTTGCTAGAGCTATAAAAGATGAAGGAAAGTAACTGAGAATATCCAGGCCTTTTCCATTTGAAAAATCCCTTTCTAAAATAGTTTGGAGAAGAAAAGGCTAGGAACAGCATGTTCCTCACTTCTTGAGTTTTGAATGACTGCAGCGAGTCTGGGACATAATTGAGCATTATTAGAACACGAATACATCCAAATTGAGCTCCAGATTCAGTTTTGTTACAAGAGGCATAATAATAATACTAAAAAATTCCCCTGCTTTCTCTATCTTATCTCAAAACCCAAAACAATAGCCTTTCTTCTCAGTACCATGTTTGAAGATTTTGTTACTTTTTGTCTTCTTTAAAGGATGAATGAGGTTTTATTTCTTCAACGCTCCTCTGCTGATCTTTGCTAAGAATTTCTCTAAGGTCTTGCATCACAAACAGTAATAGTCTCTCTGCAAATAAACTTGACGTGACTAGATTCTGTCCATCCTGCTATGATTTTGCTCCACTGACAGACTCACTTTTCCTTATACTACTTACTGCATCCAAAAAGTCAGTAGAGCATATATTTGTAACATTTCCAGCCATCAGATACGATTTAACCATGAAATGAACCAATAGGAAAAGGAGGGAAAAGGACACAAGGCACTAAATAAGGAAACAAAACCAACAAAGCAACCAAAACCAATCGCTTGCCTACATTGCTCTTTCTGTGATGTGTTTATGTATATTGTATTCATATTAGGAGTGAATTTTTTAACCTACTCCCCCTTATGTAACACAACACACAGAAGCAGATGTTTTCTACCAAGTCCTCTTTCCTCCATGTCAGAGTTCCCTGGATCTGACAACTGAAGGAGTACCAAATGTGCACACTAGCATCCCATCTCAAGAAACATAGTAGAGTGAGTTTACTTCTCTTTTTCCCCCTAAACAGGCAGGTGAGGACAATTCCAAGCAGGGTACCCCACTAAACACCACAGCCTGGGGAAGGTTTCAGGTTTCCTTAACAACCTTCCTAGAGATGACATAATCTGTTGACAATTTAAATGTTGCAAGTGGAAGCACTCACAAGTCATCATGGTTAATCACAAAATTTGAAGATTCTCCTCAGCAAACCATCATAGTTGCTTGAACTATTATAACAAAATAAACCGTGATTATGAAACTGAGCTTTCCTCTTCCACAGCACTGTCCACTAGCAAAAAAACCAGTTCCTCATTTAAAACCACAAAGTGGTTTAGTCCAAGAGCCTTTTCTAAAAGTCAAACAAGATAAAGAGCGTCCTTGAATTGTCTTATCCCACGAGTATAAAAAAGTCCACCTGGGAGTCTAGGTGGGCAAGGCAGCCTGGACCCAGGTAGTTTTAGGAAGAATGCCAACCAGTCAGGGACTGGAAATGAGTCTCAGATTTAAGCACAGGAAGGAATGGAGGGTAGGTTCAAAGAGCAATTGTAGCTGTAGTCAAGGCAGCCTACAGGCTACTACTGAAGGACCCACCTTTCTCATCTCCTGCTGTCCTCAGTGATCCTCATTAGGAAATTAGGATTCACTGCAAGGTGGAAGGAGCAAGTAGTCATAGACCTGAAAAACTGCTGCAAAGTTTCCAAGTGCCAATAAGGAGAAAAAAAAATCTCTGTACAGAAAGATCTTCACTAAGTCTGCCACAGAAGGGAGTTGTTGCAGTGGCACTTCTTCCTGCACACTTTCTGACAGCCACTTTAGCTTGATCAGTATGGGAACATACAGGCACGATGTAAGTCTTTGTCCTGCACCACTACAGTGCGAAAGAGGACAGAGGCACCAATGTTCTCACAAACTTTGTGGGACATACTGCCAGAATGATTGTGTGGTCCAAGCAATCCCTTAATGATGCACAGCTATATGCACCTTTTAGGTTGACTTCTTGCCAGGACATTCTCTTGCCAAAAGTAAGTGCTGTATGAATTAATTAATTTAGTCACAAATTGAACTATATTCTAACATAATCTACTACATGAAAACAGCTATTAAAATATTTTTCTATTTTAGTTTTGTGGATATATTGCTTTTACAGTTATTCTCAAAGTTAGTTAAACCATATTTACTATAAAACACTGCTTTAAAGTAGTACATGAAGTGAATGAAATACTGCTACCATCTGTGAATAATGTAATCAGGCAAATGAGGAATAATGACTACATCATGGTAATTTAGGATGGAACACAGTGAATTACAATTGTCAGCAGCTTGGTTTATAGCTCACAAACTTGAGAAAAGCACAGCATATAAAAAGAACAGGGAAGGATTTAATCAAAACACCATTACAAAAGAGAACGTAAACGACACACGGCATTGCTTTTAAAGAGTACACCACTATTATTTGTATCTTGAAGTTTTACTGAAAACTTACATCACACATGCACAGAAAGATAATTTCAGTGATACAGGGCTGCTCATATGCATCACAAATCCAGGGGGTTTAAGCTCATAACAGAGAAATAATTCCATCCAACTCTTTGGGGTTGTGGTAGGTAGGCAAGGAAAAAATGTGGAAATTCCACCAGATTCTTTCCATTTTCTAAGTTTCCCATCTGTTCATAAGCCAGAGGTGCAAGTCAGTATTTTCCCTGTCCAGTATAAAGACTTCTATTTGGGTTGATTTGCAGCAGAAAGCAAGCTGGTAGGATGTTGTTCTTCCCTACTCTGACACTCTTTTGAGGGGTTCAGGGTGAGTTATCTTTACCAGATTTGTGAAAGTGAGATATTCCTTGAAATAGGGAAAAATTTCTATACTCTTTAAATCTACTTCTTGCATTAGACAAGGAAATTCAAATCCCTCTTATTGAAAAGATGCTTTTTTTCTTCTCCTTTCATTTCTTGTTCCATCTCCATTCTACATATTTTCCCCTCAAGCATTTCCAAAATCCTTTCACTGTTTTACATTAATACCTCTTGGCCCCTGATATATTTCTCTTTGCATCATCACAGTGAAGCAGAGAAGAAATGGGAACTGGAATAAAAACACAGAGTTATATTCTCTGGTTACACAGGAAGCTTTGGTAGGTTACAGCTACCAGAGTGTTGTTTAGCAAACCCTCCTCTCAAAGTTTCCTCTGTAAACATAGATACATAAGAACAACTTATCATTTGGAAAAATTTACTTGTCTGTATAAAATGTTTTATGACCCATTTCTCCACAGGCATAAACTTGACAAATGTTTCTGAATTCCAGTTGGTATTATATTCTTCACTGGTGAAGACAACTGTGCATTTTTTTTTTCCTGTCATAAAATATTCCTTCCACTTAGAATATTCCTCTAAATTACTACACTGACAAAAAAGTAAGAACCACCTGGGTAATGCCCAGAGAAATTATAGTATTTGCCCTCAGAGAGCATAGCTGCTGGCACTGGTAACAAATAAATAAACAGATAAATGTATACATATGTAAATAAAGAAAAGTTGTTCACTGGATTTTTGTCACCAGAAATCCAGATACTTTCCATATGTTTCTGCCTTCCCTCATCTGGGAAAAATCATAATGTACTAGTTCCATTCTGCCGTGATAGCACACTGGATACTGTATCAAAATCTTTTAGTAATGATTTGTTTAAGTTTTGGGTTTGTTGGTTTGGTTTGGGTTTTTGGTTTTTTTCTTTTAATCCTGACTCTTTCATAATTAATTTTGTTCCATAAGAACTTTTTGGGGGTGAATATCAGTGGAGGCTGAGAAGAGGAAAGTATTGCAGCTGATGAAATGACACCTTTTTATAAAGCACTTTCTTTACTATCATGCCATTCACTGTATAAAAGGTGACATTTCAACATGAAACCCTATAAGTTATGCTGCATCAGCTTATAAAAATTTAGATGTTCAAAATTTAACAATCAACCAAGATGACATCTAGGAAATTTCCCTGGAAGCCAATAAAAAGCCTGCACAGAGTGCAATGCCCTGTACTTCTGCCCACTTCTTCTTGCTCCCAGGCAATACTGTTAAAACCTGGCTCTCACTTCTGTTAGCATTTGGCCTCTCTGGAGAATTACGAAGGTGAAAAAGATCTAAAATAGGTATTTCACATAGCTTTCCAACTTGAAAATATCTGTCATCACCCTGTCTTTAATTTACACTTATTAAAAATACATTACAGCCTTGTGCTTCACAATGTTCATGATTATGTATGTCTTGGAGACATACTGAAAACACCACGACAACAGATTTCAGCAGAATTTATCCCATTCATGAAACTAATTCGGCAGTGCTAAATAAGAAAGGTTTTGGAGCACCATGGCAATAACTAACCATAAATATGACTAACAAAATTTAACAGACCAAACATGCATCTAAGATTAGCAAAGCAAATACTCGCTCAGTGAAAGAGTCAGCAGAAGACCATGAAAAGTGAAAAGAGGAAAAACGTAATAGACAATTTCATAAGGAAAAACTAACTACCATGTAACCAAAGTATACAATTCCTTAGATCACCACAATGGTTGCAAAGGGAATCATGACCTGCCTGTTTAACAGTCAGACCTGCTACACCAGAATCAGCTCTAAGTGCTGAGTCTGCCAGCAGCACATTAAACCTAAATCTGAATTTAGGGAAATGTAAAATTATTGAGCAATTGGACTTGATTTTGATGTAACTACATCACTTTTCCCTTCACCTCAGTAAATGGGTATGATAATGCATGTATTATGATACAGTCATTGCCTCTCACACTACAGGCAAAATAATTCACAAGTAAACCACACAAAGTTGGAATTACAACTTTTAAGTGCTCCACTTCAACATGAACTTCAACCACTGCTGACCATGATAGATTTAGCTGAGAACAAAGTGATCTTTCACAAGGTCAAGCAAACACAAATTGCTCAAAATTACAGAGCTTTAAAGATGTTTAAGTAAAAAGTGCATGTCAACCAGACCTTCAAACATTACTGAGATAATCTGCTTGACTCTGATTATTTCCTTTAGCATGAAGAACAGTGGTTCCTTTTAAAGAAAGGGTGAGCTAGAGATTATGGTAAAGATTCACAAAACACAGGCCAATTTCTAATGCTCTGAACATTTGTTTAGAGGAGGTGACCCTATCAGGAAGGTTCAACAATGTTACCTGCAAGGGAATATTCAGCAGAGTAGCAAACAAACAGGAGAGACAGAGTCAAAACAGCAACCGCCATAGGATGATTATGAACAAGGCAGATGCAGAAAACACATTCCTCTAAGAATCCTGGCAGTTGAGCTATTTCAGATATACACATTGAATGCAAAGCTAGAACTCCAAATATTTTAAAAAACAAGGAAAATATGAGGAAACATGTTATTTGACATGCAAGAAGAACTATTTTATGCATCACAGTCTAATAATAAATGTAACTACTTTCTGTACAGGAAAAGAGAAGCGGTGAAAGAGTTGACTTGGTGTAGGTCCGTACCATGAAATTTAAAATTAAAACATTGAAAGCTTAGTCCTGTCACAGGTTTGGTGGGAGCAGAGGCAGAGGTTGCCAAGTATGCTGGTAGGTTCTTTAAGGCTTCTGATATCTCATGTATGAAATCACAGAGACAGAGAATATCATGCAAACACAGCATTAGGCACAGAAAATTATTAGGCAAATATTTAACAATCTAAATCTTGAAAAAGAGGTTTGAAAAACTAGTTATATTCAGATGAATTTTACTGCTCATCTAAGTAGTAAAACTGCAATATTGGAGGTAAATAGTTATGGCAGTTATAAACTCATAAAATACTATGCTCAAAAGGAAAATTATCTGGAACCTTACAACGCTGTTGTCTTTTCATAAGCTTCTGACCTTTATTTCTCCCAAGATGAAGTTGATGGTGGAATTCCTCAACAAGTGGCACAGATATATCACTTACCTTGCAGTCACAGCTTCCATGAATTCATCAAGAAGATCATCGTAGGCTTGACCTCTAATTCTCTTGTGTCTCAGCCCAATATACAAAGGATCTTTCAGCAATGTCTGTTGAAAAAAAAAAGTGTTTGAACTATTACATGAGCAAGTTACAATACTACACTCTTAGTTAATAAGAAGGGGACAAAAATATAGTGTTTGAGGATTAACCCAAGCATATGAAGTACATATCAATTTATCCACATCTACATTAAGACCAAAGAAACATAAGAAGATTAAAGAAACACCCTTTTGTATCAAGGAAAAGGGATACCCTAGTCTCAAAGCAAGTGTATAGTTTCCAAGTGAAAAAGTAAAGTTTACTCTTGGGATGTCAGATTTCAAAGTATCTTTTAAAGCTTTAGTTAGTATTTTCTATTTTTCTTTTATATCCTGAAAGTGCTCTGACATTTTTAAAAGCCATTTTCCTCAATTTTATCAACATGTTTCAAAAATCTCTTCCAGAGCCCATAATTTCAACTGTGTTGATGAGCTGATAAAAAATGTGCTGTTTTCTAAAATTTAATATGCTAAAACATATCCACCCTTTTGCCCTTTTCCTTCCAAACTTATTAGATTATCAGTTTAGATTCTTGAATTCTTCATTTCAGCTATCCATGTTCCATCAGTTGGACAAGGTTTCTGAATTTGTCTATGCTTAAATCTTGTCATTCTTCTTTCTTGAGCTTTAAGAACTATACTTTCCATAAAAAGACTAAGCCTGTATCATTCCATGTCTTCACTTCTGGAAGGTCTGATGTATTTCCAAAATTATAACTTACAAATTACTAAATCTGTACTTCCCCACAGCAAGTTTCACACTGCCACTGGCTCTCCCAGGAACTCAGGTATAAAGAACTCTTTGTTACTATTTCTCACATGCCTCTGGAAACAAATAAGCTAATTTTCCCATTGTATATAGTGAGCAATCCTCCCATACATGCCCAAACAGCTTGCAGAATAGATCAGAAACTTGACTAAGCATTTTTCATCCAAAAACAATTTGCAAACTCAACAGGGTGGCAGAAATTTTTCATACATCAGCTTCAAGTAGAAAAACATTGTAAAGAAAAATACAGGCCAGCTTGCCATTCCAAAAGAGAGTCTACAGAATGCAAAATGAAGCAAAAAGGCTGCAAAGCTTTTTCTGCCTGATCCAGACTGGGAAACAGAAACCTGATTTCTGGATTTTAGAAAAGGGCCTAAACTCCCATCCCAGCTTTTTTTTTTCCATTGTAAAATTGAAAAAGTTCCTCTGGGTCACAAGCCCCTGTTAAAGAATGATTTGAATCAGTATGAAACTTAAAATATTTGGTGGTATTCTGCCTCCCCAGGAGCATCCCAATGCAGATCTATAGACAGAGATGTTTGTCTCTCCCTCACTTTTCACTCCACTTCCACAATGATGTAAAGAAATAAGATTAGAATGTTTTAAAAAAATCAAGCAGGTTTAAAAGCTGAATTTTCTTGCTAAATAAAACTTGCTAAATTAATCACCAATTCAGAACAATTTCTAATACATTACTTACAGCTATTAGAAGTTGTTAGTTCAGCTTTTTGAAGTAAAACATGAAGAAAGCTCAAAATTAAAATTACTTTGGAAATCAAGGTGGTTACATTACACTGTAAGTATTTTATTTATTCCTTTCACCAACACACTGTAGCATTCATGCCTAAGTAGCTTCTTTTTTTTTTTTTCAGAAATAGTTTTGCCTGTGTATTCACATTACCTTTAATATTCTACCAGCAAAACCAAAAGAATGATTCTGTTCCTATTCTAGATACTAGATACTACAGAAAAACTGGTTAGAGTTTAATCTAGTATCTGTCAAAGTAATTGTCCCTGTCGCATATTCTTATTGTTTTGATATAATCACTTCAAACTTTGTAGTCAATAACTATTTCTGAAATTATTTTTTCATTTTCATTTTGAGTTTGTCTAGTTATCAAAAGTTACCTCAAGAAAATCAGAAAAATCAAGGAAAAATTTATATATCTGGGCAATGAATTCACAGGAAGTGCAAATTAACTTCTGAACAACAGGAAATCTTCAGGCAATTTTGGAGAGCCCATACAAGTTGTCTCACGCTTCCTACCAGATTGAGCACACAAGGCTGGAAAGAACTGCCAAGCCTCAGGAGCCTCTGTCAGGAACATCATGGTAGGACTCAGAAAGAGCAATCTCATTTCTAAAATCCCATGGCTGCAGTTTTCCATGCCAGTAGGCTTCTGCTATTCCATGTCCTGTGCATGCATACTCATGTCCAATTCAGAGTAAATAACCTAATCTCTTTCCAACTCCCCTAATTTTTCTTCCTAAATTGATTTATTCTTTTCAAAGAGCTTCCACAAGCTTTTTATTAAGCAATGTCTGTTTTCTCATTTTATAAAACTCTCCTCCAAATGGAAAAAAAAAAAGAAAAAAAAATCTTTGGTCCCCTTATTTTCTAAATTCTGAAGACATGTTTCTAAAACACTTTGCAGCCGGACTGAATCATTCTGATTCCTTCAAGATGGCAGTTTAGATGGGCAGTGATTCTGTGAAAGTTCAAGAGAAACAGGCATCACATTACTCTGTACAAAAAGAGCTAAACCAGCCATGGGTCTGCCTTGAAACATACATAGCCTCTCACGCTCCTTTTGCTACTTCTGCATTTTTCACGTCTGTAAGATTTAAATCTATAGTCATCACAAAAACTCAGAACTCCAAAGCAGCTTCATTTATAGGACCACTGCTTGAGTTTACTCACCTATCTTTGATGTTAAAATTTAATGTGCAATATTTAAAACTATTATTACACTATTTCTGGAGTATGTATAAACCTCTAGTCTGGGAAGTCTCATAAGCAGAGACAATTAATTCAGCAACACATCTCTGATGAAAAGCTTGGCCAGCTATATACTCAGAGTTCAGAATTCCTTTACAGCTCAGTGCATTCTGCTTAACAAACGTTACAGTTTGACATGAAATAGCCCCAAAAAATTCCTTTATGCTCCTGTTTGGAACAACGTATGAAGAAACCCGTGGAGGACATAAAAGAATGAAACATTCAGCAAGTGAAAAGAACAGTGGTCACGTCTGCGCCCTGAGTGGCAAACCATTGTGCAGCCGCTCCCTTTCCAAAGGCCACTGAAGAATGAATAAGCTGCTTAAGTGCATTATCCCCTTATTCAGGTCAACACCATGCAAACCAGGTCCGTGGTGCTTGTTTGGTTGGTTTTTTTTTGGAGCCTTCACACATCTTGAGAGATCAACATTTGCTACTAACTATTTCATGGCTTTCAAAACAGATTACGAAAAAAAAAAAGTTCTGTCATACAATTGAGTATGTCAAACTGACATGATGATTAGGTACTTTTCCTCAATGACTTGGGTTTCTTTTGTTACCCAGCTTGTTGTCAAAGCTTAAACTTTGTTTTGTTCATTTGGAAATCAAATCTCCCTCAAAACAAAACTCTCCTTTTTCCAGGTTAGTGGGTTATGCATATCACATGACACTGAAAAAGTTGATGCCAGTTTATTTTTAGACATGCTTATTCTAAGACTAAAAAAAAAGGAAAAAAAATCTGAAACATTTAGGTTTACTAATGTGGTACAATCAAGGTTTAACAGAAATAGCATTTTCTGAGCATAAAGGGCTTATTTGAAGTTCTGGTAGTGGAAATACCATGTAGATCTCTTTAGAATTAGCCGTGCAAAATAACGAGTTCTTTGAAGCACCACCTGAGTGCATTAAAACTGTAATGACCTTTGAGGGTTTTGAGAAAAAGGCAAACTGTTTATGCCATCTTATTTAAAGAGATCAGCAAACCATCAAAGTTCAAGCAAGGCTGAGCTGTGCACCTGGCTCTAATTTAGCTACAAAAGCCAAACCAGTGAGAAACAGAAAACTGCACACTTAAATATTTCATCAGTTGAGCACAAACACGCTGAAATGTCATTTATTCCCAAACTTGGCACTGAGGTGTTTCTTTGGAACAAATACATACTTTAGTGAACAGCTTCATGGAAAATTGTAGGGGAACATCTGCAAGACCCCGAGCCTTTCCACTGACAAAGACGGAGTGGAGCTAGTTCAGAACCAATCAGTGCTACCTAGACAGTGCTTGGTGCACGGTAATGCTTCAGAGTAGCAACTAATCCCACACCTTTAAAATGCCAAAACCTTCCAGCAGGTCCACAATAGGAAATGCTTTGCACTAGAGACACTGCTATAGAGCTGCTATAGAGCTAAGAGAACTGTGTTTGTATGGGACATCTGAAGCTTTGGGACAAAGAAATGCCACATGCCAGAAATTAAACACATTTCAGACCATGATTTGTCTAACAGAGTACACAGCTACCAAGAACAGAGGCCTCTGCTTTTTCAAGTCTTAATATTTTTGTACATTAATACACTCAATTCTTTTTGAGACTTTCTTGTCTCAGTTTTAATAGGTTGGGGAAGGGCTGGTGTGCACAGGAGGATTTCTGTTCTCCAGGAAAGTTGCATATTCCAAACTTTTATTTTTGTTCCACAAGATTTTAATTTCGTTTGATGGGAAACTTTTCCCAATGAAAAACAGCTAGCCAGTTAGGAACATGCCAATGTTTTGGACTTAACTTCAGCTTCCATCAATACTCATCACCCAGTAATCAGTCTGCATTCATTTAAACTTTCAGTTTGTAAGCACTAACATGCTGAATCACAATTTTTTGTCCTTCAAGAACTGCTTACAGCTACAAAGTGTTTTTCACAGTATTAGAGTGTATAAGGTTTCAATTTATATTAGACTGGAAAGCCTTTCCTTTCTTTGAATAAGCTTGTTTTGAAGTCTGAAATACAGGATGATGCCCTTAAAATGTGTAACACATTCTGTGTTTCAAAATGCTAAGTGAATTTTGGATTAGTTGAATGCTACTAAATGGGTTTGAGGGTGTAGAACACTTTGCAAAAATAAGTTGCATAATCAAAGAACTAAAGATTTCTTCTGAAATTTTGTTTTCTTTGAATTACTCTAGCCACATGACATACTCACTAAGAAGAGATCATGGCTCCTCCTGTCTAAACACCAGACCTTTGCCAACACATTTGCAAATATCAGCAAGGGGCCTCTTGCACAAGGAAAAAAAGGAGCCTTATTCTCTGTTTCTCCCTAAAAGAAGGAGATCTCATCTTTGGACATCTCAGCTGACACTTTATCTAGACATCCCCAAGACATGTACCAGCATACAGAGCAGTAGCTCTCTTTGTCCCTCATGGAGTGTTTCCTCCATGGGCTCCTCTGTAAGATAGGATGTCACAAAAGATCCCAAAATAGGAGCCAAAAATTGGCTATCACAATGGGTCATTCTAGCTATAAAAAAAGGATGAAAAACCCCAGACACTGGACATGAATTTTAACAGTTCAGCCCAGTTGTGCACATCTTGGCAAAACCAAGGTGCTACCAGTTCTTAAGAGACAAAAATACAGCCGTACTGTAATTACTATTTTCCCACCTGTAGTCCTAGAAACATTACTGAAAATTGTCCCTTGTCAGAAAAAATTCTAGACCTTCAATAGTCAAGAGTTTAAAAGATAATACTATACATAGTGCCCCTTTGTCATCAATCTCAAATGCAGTGCTTAAAGGGAAACAATTTCTGTGGAATAAAATTATTAGCAAGGAGTATTATGAATTTTTGAGATAGTTCAAAATATTAAAATTTATTAAAAGTCTGTCAAAGCAATACCCTAGTGTAACCGAAAAGTAGTTATGGTGTTTAAAAATTCTGCTTAAAAGAATTTAAGGTTGTGGTAAAAAATACAGACAATATATTCTTTTTCATATATGTATAATGATACTATAGGTTTGCACACTTGGACTACTGTTTAAATTATTTCTCCTTAAAGACAAGGCTTCATTTATACAACCCAACTTCTTCTTTAATTTCATAAGGTTATTAAAGTGTCAATGTGACCTTTACATCCTGTGCTTGCTTCTGCTCAGGGAGCTTACTCATTTCTTAACCTGAAGAGGAATTACCACTTGTAGCTTTGAATGCTCACTGAACCCTGTTGCTTATGTTCTGTGATTTCCCACGCACGCAGACAGCCTTGCCCAGCTGAAAAACTGTCAGCTCCAGCGAACTTTAACAACAAAATAAAAATCCCTCTAATGGCTGGAAAGAATGCTTCATGAAGGAATCTTGTAACACGCTATGAAATTACCACAGCCCATCCCCGAGCGAGACTGCACAAAGCCAGGCTGTGCCAAGGACATTCTGTGGGATGTTTCCGGCGCATGGATGTGGCACTGAATAAAGGCCCCAGTGTGCGAGTGCTGTGGGCAGACAGTGGCTGTGTGCCCGGGGGCACGAGCCTCCAGCCCCCTCGCACGGCACCATCTGCCTGCATCCCTCCATCCCGTGCCATGGCTGCCAGAAAGGCTCTCCCAGCAGGTCAAGCGCATTCCTGTGAGGGAGCACACAAAGCTTGAAAGCACAAACACACTTGAGATGCGCAACTGTGTGGCTACGTGAGCCCTCGTTAGCAAGGGAGCACCAAGTGCAAAACCCAAAGACAGAAAGTTGCAGCAGCAAGGGGCAAGAGGCACTTGATTTTTCAGATTTTTCAAGGGGCTGCTGTCTCTTCCGAGTCAGACAATGCATTTATGTCTGGGACATGACTCACCCATGTCCACGAGTCAGTTTGTGGAACCAAGCGACAGATGAAGAGCTCAAGGGGTGTTGACGGTGCAGGCACAGGGAGCAGTGTTGCCTTCTAGTGTGAGTCTCTAGATACGCCTCATAGCTAAACTCCAAAATGCTGGGAATTACAGAATATTTCATAGAAATTACACCTCTATAGAAAGTTTATCTTATGATTTTTAGGTGTAATTCAAGAATCCTGGGCACTTGAAACACGTACTACCAGTTACAGCCAGGGGTCCATTAATGATGCATATGCCCAATAAGATCCTTTCAAAATAATCTGGAATTCCCAATGACACCTGAGCCTCTTTACTTGGTGTGCTCTGAAAACTCCAAGTAATACACACTACAGCTTGACTAACCATATATTGCCATATTTGATATTGAATACTAAAAATTAAAAATTTTTAAAGCAATAATGCATCTGACATCAGATTAATTATATCTTTGTCAGAGTAATTTGGCTTTTGTTCCACCTGCTTATCTTTCCAATACACAGTATAAGAGATTCACACAACAACAACAAAATGTTCTCAGTAAGTTACCATTGATATTTAAAAAATTCTTGCAGTAAATTTACTTGGACAATCTGGCAAAAATTGCTCTGTGCACCTTGATCTTTATGGCAGTTTCCAATCAGGAAATACCTGGGATGAGCTAAGTAGTGAAATATACCTCAAGTACAACTTTGCTAGCCAACAGATAAAACAACAAAAAAACCAAAAACCCAAACAAACAAACAAAAACCAAAAAAAAAACAACCAAACAAAAAAATCCCTGAAATTGAAATACCTTTGGAAGCTTTTTTTCAGGTCAAACACCTTACATTGATGGTTTTCAACCAGTTCAACTTCTAAAAACTACATTTCAGAGAATGGCCATCACAAGTCATGCACTGTTCATAAGGAGAAAAGAAGGAATTTTCCTGATGATTGGATTAGATGTTGTTTATGAAAGTACTGTTACTGAAAAAGAAAAAGCTGTCTTCAAACCTAGCAAGTAAGCATGACAGTTTTTCATAATAGAAAATGAAAAAAAAAGTTTTTTCAGTTCTAAACATACAATTGTACCAACATCTTCTGTTACAGAAAGTTAGCTTCAAAACTAAGATAATTAAGTCCTTGCTAGGCTGATCTTTAAAGCACCAGAGTTCTCAGAGTACCATGACTGTGTATCACCACTATAGGTATTCATCAAGTCCTTCTTTTAAATCTACGTATAATTATGCACCAAGTAGCAGCTGTCACAAGCTGCTCCTAACTAAGGCACACGATTACTAGGATGAAGGGGAAATAATTTATATTCTTGGAAAAATACTGAAGAAAAGTACAAAAAGATCCATTTTCTGTGTAAATTGTGCCGATCTGAAAATAATAGAATGCTTTGTATGAACAGGGCACTTTCACCATGGATGGAATACAGAGGCATTTTTACAGAACAGGTTCTCAAGCCTTAGAACAAGCTGCCCAGGGAAGTGGTTGAGTTCCCATCCCTGGAGATATTTAAAAGTACATGTGGCACCTCAGGATATGGTTTAGTGGCAGACTTGGCAGTGCTGGGTTACCAAGTGGACCCGATGATCTTTATCTTTTCAAACCTAAATCATTCTATGATTCAACCTGCTAGCAGAACTGTATCTAGCAGAGTTAGTAAGGAGAACAGGGAGGTTAATTCATTGTGTATTTTAAGAAAACAAAACAAAACAGCAAGATAAATACTCTGCATTATGTTTAACAGTCTAAGAGAACTCTCCTGATGTTAACATCTGTCTGCAGGGATAGGGACAATGCCAATTCCACAAATGCCTGTAATTTGAGTTGGAACTTGGAAGACACTCAGAACCATGGTTTTGGAGGAACATTTCATCAGACACAATTTTAGCATGCATAACTCTTTTACACAGTAAAACTGAAAACAAATGGTTGTCTGCATGCCAGTGGCATTTCTTGAAAAACTTAATCATTTGCCTATTGAGAAAACAATAGTCCTGAAGAATCCAACAATGTTTAGGACTCCAGCACATAGTGCTGCATGTAATCACTAATATTCTGAAATACAAACAATAGTCAGAAAGAAATCTAAGAAATTTCATGTATTTTATTAATATAATTCTCACAAGAAATCTCCTGATATCTACTTTCTATAAAAGCTTTTACTGAATCACACAAAAGGCTCAGATGAACCACTCTATAAGCTCCCTATATAAATGACCTCTCACAGGCACCACAGAGTTAATGACTAAAATTTCTTCTCCTACATGGCTAAAATCTCAGACACATGTCCTGTCACATATCAAGAAACATGTTACAATACTCTACACTTTGAAATATAGCTGATGGATAATGGGAACTGGAAGATACAGAAATGGATTTCTGCAACAAAACTTTCAAAAGTTTATTGCTCTCAAACAACATGAGGGATGGCGTGCTAAAACCTTCTTGAAGGTCCAGCCATAAGTGCTTATAATAAATCACAGAAGGTGGCCCAACAATAATCTTTAAGAAGAGCCCAAACAGTACTCATGGCAGCCTACATAGTACCCTAAAAAATAAGTCTAGCCTCAGTGAAAAGCTTTAGAGAAGTTGGAGATATTTACCTCCCTCTTTTCCTGTAAAGTTAACAGGAGTATAGCTAACTGAATACATTAAATGTTTTAGCTTGATCAAGAGAGTGACAAGATACAGCTGCTTGGGGTACTTTTAATACATCTACTTTTAATACATCTAACTTTTCTATACCATTTTTGTGAAGCAACAAACATACATCATTCCCTTTAGGTTTATGCACCTACATTTACAAATTTTGTTTAGGATAAGTATCTGGAATGTCTAATTATAAGGACTCATCCAGCTTTTAAAACCAGACAAAAATACAGAAAAACCCTCAAACAACCCAAAAACCAAAAGGTGAACCATCAACAAAGGGAATCAGAAAAAAGTGAAGACTTATTGTTTGGAAGATGAGACCAGTAAAGGCTTGTTATTAATTAGTAGTATTCAGAAGAATGCCAACTTAATAATTTTCCATCATCTGAGAAATTGCAAAGATAACATAAGCCTTAAAAAACTTTTGAAGGACCTTTCTCACTTATATTTAATATTATACTAATAAAGAGGGTTTTGCTGATATTGTATTAGCTGACACATTATGACAACAGAGTGTCTCAAGTCCATTAGGTAATTGAACAGAATTTTGACATATCAGCAAATACCATTTACAGAACAGAAAATCTTGTTCTAGTTACTAGTATATCTCATTTCCACACCACCAAGTTCTGATATTTTGTTGGGTTTTTTTTTCCATTCACATGTAACTATAAATCTCCACCAGTTGCTGTGGCCTCTCCTCGATTTTATTAAACTTATGCCTATTTATGTAATTTACTTCTATAAGCTATTTCCACATGGTCCTTCCTTTGACCCTGACATCCCCGTCTCCTGTGCTGACATTCAGACATTTTCTTTACTAGAGCCAAATGGGCTGGAACCTCTTCCTACACCAACAAGTCATGTCAAGAGTCCCCTGGACTGAAAAAAGTATGTTGATATTATTTTGGTGCTGGCATCACAACTATACATATCTGTTCTATCACCAGTGGAAAAAAAAGAAAAAGTCATTCTGTGCACAAAGTAGACTTATTAGTGCAAGGCAAACATTTGTAAGAGCACTTTTATAATTCAAGCGTGACAAGCTTTGTCCCAGATGCTAGGCTGTCTTATATGAAGCCATAAATTACATATATTTTCCCACCTTTTGTGATAATAGCTATATTTATGCCCATTCCTTCTCTTGTCTCCCCCATTGCCTGTGAAGTTGCTGAGGAGGTTGACAGCAGTTACTGTGAAAGCCAACGAAAACAAACACTATCTGACGCTGTCTTCTGAGCATAAAGAATTGGAAATGTCCAATGTATCTTCAAACAAAGTCTGCCATCAATTTAGTCTATGGATATTCATTCATGCTATCCAAAATAAGCATTTTCAGATATTAATTTCTGCCCTCTTTCATAAAGATCCCCTTGCTCTGAAAAGCGAAGTAAGGAGATTAAATGGTCTGACAGAACAGCCTGTAACATCAGCACACAGCTCGCTCTTTCTAGTGTCAGCTGAAAGTGAGACTTAAATCTTGTATCAGCATCTATATTCTTTCTTCAAAAACCCTTCTCTCTTCAACTTCTCAGGTCTTAAAAATCATTCCCAACATGCTGTTTGGTAAATGTAAAAATCTGAGCACCATCTAGTTTTGTTCACATTTTCCATGGTCTAACAAAATAGAACATTTCACAAAAGAAACAATCATAAATGGAAAAGTTCACAATAATAAATTAACAGTCTCAGAAAAAGAATACCATATATTCCTAGCCAAAATGACAAAGTTTAAAGGATGACAATGGATCAAAAGTAGCAGCAGACATTTTCTGAGGTCTTCTCACGCACTAAGCAGTGGAATGGCATTTCTCAGAGATAACAAGTTTAATAAGAGGTTGACATAAGTTCNAACAAGAGTTTAATAAGAGGCTGACATAAGTTCAAAACCAAATTTCAGTCTCCATAAAAGTCTCTTGAGTCACAGTAATCACATATCAGATGCAGAGAGGCAAACTGAGTATGAATTCATGCTATAGCTAACTTAAGAACCTATATTAGATATTTCAAAACTAGTCTAGGCTCTTTTTATAGTCAACCAGTATATATATATATATGTATGTGTGTGTGTGTATATATGTATGTATGTATGTATATATGTATCTATGTATATATACACATATATAAAACCATTTTAACATACAATTTGTCAGACCAGTTTGAGACAGTTCCTCTACAATAAGCAGCACCTGCTCCCCTTATAAAATTAGCCCAGGAGGATCAGCTTAGGTTAAGATGACTGTCAATCTCTGAATCTCTCTTAAAGTCTTTCTGAGCTTACCTGGTTTGGCCCCAGACTCTTAAGACTAATAATTCAAACACAAGACTATAACTGTCCATCCACTGAACCTTAAGTATGAGAAAGAAAGAAGCACAAACATTGCTGCCTAAGTGGGTATACCAGAAAAGTCTAGATTTGGGTTTAGTACACAGGCAACATGGAAAGGCTGGACAGTTACTAGAAAACTGCAAACACATATTTAGTATTTTATGAAAGCATAAGAGAACTTTAGGAAAGGAAATTTAGAATGATGGTGGATATAAGTCTGGCACTAAAATATATAACAATATATTATTTTATACAACATGCATCTTAATATGAACTTGAAAGTTTCCTTTAATTTAATTACACTAAAACAATTGGATGAATTTTTAAAAATGCAACAACCTTTTGCTGTACAAAACAACAGTAAGTCCCTGGTGGAAAGAAAAAAAAAATCTTTCTCCATTGTTTTTTAATTTATTTAGAAAGGACTGTAAGTATTTTTTGCTACTGACAGAAAATGAGAATCAAGGTCTCTTTCACCCCTCTATTAGTGTAAAAGAAGATAAGCCTATAACAGTAGTAATGTAAACACAGAATGCCTTTCTACCGCAACAGTAAAGAACAAAGGCCATTACAAGTGACTGCAACATTAAAGAAAATGCTGATAGTGTACATACTCTGAAATGAAGAAAAATATTCAAAGAGAATAAGTACTTAAAATCCAGGCCCACTTATATTTGAATTTTATTGGTAAAAGTGCTGGTACTCATAGCTGCTGGAGTATGCCTAACAAAATATGAGAAAAACAGCTGAATTCTCCTAAAAGCAGCTAATCATCTCCTAAGAGAGGAGATGCAATTTGTTCCCCTGGGAACACCACGGTAAAGAATTGCCAACTATCTTCTACATTTGCAAATGAGTCAAAACTTTAAACAGGTCTAAATACTGTGGGAAATGCTGCTCCACTCTGGGCACAATTACTGCATAAAAGGGGTAGGCAATATTTTGTGTTTCAGCTCTCTTAATATATCATTAGTAGAATGCATGCCCTAGGAAGTAGAAGTCTTCTTAAAGGCTTCATATAGCCACGGAAATACATAGTAAGACAGCAGATACAGAAGAAAGAGTAATTTAAAAATTGCAGAAAGCTAGGGACAAAAGAGAAAACAAACTCAAAGAGGCTGTCTTTAGAAGACTAAAACACACTGGAAATCTCAATATCTTGGGTAAATCTAAATTTATTACTACACTTACAAATTCTCAACCTATCTGAGTTAAAACACTGAAATTTTCAAGTTGTGAATGTATTACCAGACATATTGTAGCTATTCAATAAGAGCATGAAAGAGTAAGAAAAGGAAAACTCAAAATTGACTGAAGAACATCAGCTGTCATATAATTGTGATCCATTCAACCATGCCACCCACTAGTACCTGCTCTGAGGGAAAATGGTGGGTCTTGAAAGTGCCATCCCTTCTCCAGAGCATTTTTTAAATCTGCAATTGTAATATGGATGCTGGCACAGTTCCAGGTGTTCCTGCTATTTAAATAAAGCACATTTAGGAGAGATTGATGATGCCATATTTATTTTAGATGTGGCCCTTCTGAAACACAATGGAAAGATAACACTAAATCCCTCAATTTTAGAACATGCATCTATAAAATCAGATATATGTGTCCATTCTCTCTTCTAAAACAAATTCAGTCCACTTCAAATAACTGAGCAGATTTAAAAGGAGAGTACTGATTCTGACAAAATAAAACAATGTGGGTTTTTTCTCCTTCACAATGGACTAGACAAGACTTTAAGTTCAGATATTAATTTACTTCTCAATACTTCTGAACACTGGAGAGAGAATGGAAAAACTTACTCATTACATTGACTCTAGGAAAAGTGGTATCAAATCACATTGTTTTCTTGCCAACTTGAAGTTCAGAAAGGGGAAGAAAAAGGATTGGTCATCTATTGTCTCCTTTGCTCAAGTGCTGCCTGTATATTACCAGGGAAGGCAGTACAGCAGCAAGAGCTAAGGGGAAAAAAAAAAATCCACTGCCAAAATAAAAATTAACCAGTAAAGGAAAGTGCAATTATCTCCTACCAGACTGGCACAGACAGGCAGCAACCAAAAAATTTTAAAAAAAACCACTGAATATGTACGTCATCAGTAGTTTTACAAATATTTATGGCTGGAACTCAGCACCCTCGGGCCACAGCATTACTTCTGAACCCCTTCCTTCATCTGACTGTTTTGTGGAACATGTAAAAAACTCTCTTTCCATCAGCCAGATTAATTTGGTCAATAATATTTTAACATACCTACATGAAATGCTGCACATCTGGAAACCTGTTTTGATTACACATAGTGTCATTTGTATTGCAGAAATATGCAAAACTACTAGGGAACACACTGGAGAATTTAACCTAGAAATGAGATTCTCATATATGCACCAGATACAAAATAGACTCTATACAGATGGGACCAACCTCCATTCATATAATTCAGGAAATGTTACTGTTATTTTTTAGTAAAACTGTCACCAAAATATCTCCAGTTCTAACAATCATCATTCAAGGAGAAGGCAACAAGACCTTTGTAAAATCAGAAAGCATAATCAATCCCATTTCATATTTATTACATTTTTTAAAAGTGTAAAAATGCCACTACTCTACATATGAATGCAAATTGGGATTGTCTTTTATTTAGAAATCCCTGCAGCTGTGCACAATTTAAATTATTTACTTGACATATTTATATCTTTAGATTGATAAGGTATGAAATTGCAGGTTTCCTCTATAATCAGTTTTCTACTGTCCAGGTTTCTATTTTGCTTGAAATATGAATAATAAAAGCAGGTTTGTTTCTGTTTTCCCAACAGCTTTCATTTGCACTTATATGTGTAGATACTCTTCAAGAATATGAATCTTGGAAGGCTGGTACTAATTCTTATAACAATTGAAAATAATTTAGGGAAATACAGAAAGATAACTAGGATAAGCTAAAAAGCTGAGCTTGAATTTGCACCTCAGCTCTTCTGGATTGCATATTCCAGCACAGATGCCTGTCATTCCTCCAGAGGAATTGGAACTGCCAGCCCAGGCATGCTCATTGACCTATTTAGGGCAACTGTGAGAACCATCACATTCCTGCACTTCAATATTTTAGTAAGTTAAGAGAAAAAAAATATTCCAAAGCAAGCATGCAGGAAACAACTTGAAATAACAACCCACAAGTCCCTGAATTGTTGTAGATGAAGAAGTAACTGCTCTAGCAGCTGCCCTGCATATTTCTCTCTCTTGTGCACTTTTCAGTGCTTAAATCATAGAATCACAGAATTAATTATGTTGGAAAATACATTTAAAATCAATGAGTCCAACTGCTAACCCAGCACTGCCAAGTCCAGCACCAAACTATGTCTCTAAGCACTAGAGCTTTTAAATACCTCCAGGGATGGGGATTCTACCACTTCCTTGGGCAGTATGTTCCAATGTTTAACAACCCTCTCTATGAAGAAATTGTTCCAAATATCCCATCTACAGCTCACCTGGTGCAGATTGAGGCCATTTTTTCTCATCCTATCTCTTATTACTTTGGAGAAGAGGCCAACACTTATATTAATAAAAAATGAATCAGATACACATTTTTTAAAGGCAAACTGGCCATCATGATTCATCTGCACATTAGGACATATATATGTGACCAATCAGCTTTTTAGCTGTGTCTACACAGGACAAGAAAATGTTTGTATATCCAACAAGTATCCAGCTGCAGCTGGAATGACTTCTGACCCCTGGACAATCCACATGGCACTGTGCTAGTGCTCAGAGCACCACAATGTTTCCTCCTAGAAAGGGCCTGTGTAAAAAGTCCTTTCAATACAAACTGTCCTGGCTCCTCCACACTGCGCAAAGGTGCTCTTTGAAGGAGCTGAATGCTTTCTACTTGAACTGAAATTTATGGTAAATGGTTTAAATTTAAAGCTAACATGCAATCTTTCCAAATCTCCCACAACTGGCCATTGCCAGTATTGAATTTACACATGTGATAAGTTTAGAATTGGTCTGGCAGCCATGAACTTGTCAAAGCTCCTTTTCTAAGGTATCAAATAATCACAGTCCTCATTCCTCTACTAAGCATTCAGTATTAGATTAAATTTTTTATGGTCAAAAGAAACCTTTTCACCATTGGTTTGACTTCTAAATAACATGAGGCATCAGTCTCGCTAAATTTCATTACCCCTCTGTCTGGATAATAGTACTTTAACTAAACCATGTCTCTTTTGTGACCCTAGAACAATAAAATATTGCTTCCAAGTCACCGATAAAGATATTAAACATTGCAGAACTGAAAAAAAATCCCTGAGATACCATAAATCCACAAGTATTTTATTATTCCTCACAGAAATACATATTTTAAATTGCATTTTCTCCAGTAACACAAGAGGCCTGCTTTACTCTTTCATTAGTCTATTTGCTTAAAAGAAACAGTAAGAATTCAAATGTCTTTCAAAGGTAAAAAATAAGTCAACCAAAAATCTATAAGTGCTCATTAGATCAGGGTAATTGAATTTTCAATAAGAGCATTACCCTTTAATCCAAT
>VWZN01021227.1:30940-85614 GCA_013396955.1 Regulus satrapa
ACCCTTTAATCCAATCTTCCTGATTTTTTCAATTAATCCCAGATATACCTAAGAAAAAACTAGTACTTCCTCCACACCCAGCTCACTGTGGTACAGAAAAAGCTTTTACCACTTCTGTATTTTTATAGAACTGACAAAGCATTATTTGGGCATTCTGACTTAAGGATCTTGACACACTTTTAAAGCTTTTTCAACATATTCATTTGCTGCTAACAAAATGGCAAGTAGGATTTCTTGCCAGGATAAATAAAAGTTACATTTAAGAAGACTCTACCGTATTTATTTAGGAAAAATCTTCCATATGCCCCATCACTAAGGAAATGCATCAAAAAAACAGAAAACCTCATTCTTACTATTCTAAATTATTTTAATTAAGTTACTTTTCCTTAGTGTCTTTTGCTTTTTTACTGCCTATAGTTTTTGACCTTGGTTTGTATTACTAGGCTTTGCTGTTTGGTTGGTTTTATTAAACTGCCAATTTTCACATCCCTGTAAGCCAGACTGATCTTTAACCAACCAAGGCTTGTCTCAACATTGTTTATTTCATGAGAGTTTATTCCCATCTTTTAAGCAGAAAATATTCTTCACTCACATTTTGATGTTTAAATTATTCCCTTTGATCCAGCTTGATTATTTCCATCATCCTTAAACCATTTCTCTTCCGGTGTTGAACATACGTTTCAGGTAGATTTCCACTAAATTGCAGCTGTGTGTATCTTGACAATTATTAATTTTTCTTCTACAGTCTATTTCTTTAACTATTTCAAAAGTGATTTAACATACATTTCTGCAATATTAGATAAACACTCAGGAGATCATAGCACCTCAGGATTTCCAACAGCACATTAGTATCAGCACCCAGACTAATGCCTGAGTATGTTTCCACTGTATTGAAATCCCCCCCAAGAAGCACCATCCTCGCTTCTAAAATAGACATGGCTACTGGTAAGGCATAACTTTTAGTGAGATTGCCGTGATTTGTAGGAAATAACTATCGGTACTCCAAATAATATCTTAAATGCTTTGAATAAAAATGTTCCTCAGTAATTGCTCTCCTTGTCAATACCTTACAAAACAGGCCTATTATTTTTGGCAGTAGTCAACGCTGTTTCTTTTGGACACACTGTCCCACACCAACTATATGGAACCATTTACCAGCTTGGTCACACAGGACTTTTCTACTAGGTCGATTTTTTAACCATAAATAAGCAGTTTCCATTTCTATTGCTTATTATCTAGGCAACTGTATAAAAATACTCTACTTGCTTCTCTTTTTTTCTCCTTGATTTTATGAGTAACAGGATAATACCCTAGTTAAAAATACCACTGCTAAAACTAACAGTAACAAGGACTTTAATGACCATCTCAAATTAACTGAGTCACTCCTCAAAGTCAGTGTTTTGAGTTCCATACACAACAAAACAATACAGGATGAGAGCTTGTGAAGTTGGGGTTTTTTCCAATCTGCTTTAGAGCAAGAATTAATCTTTCTGACGAATTTGCAGGTTGCACACCTCTGCATCATAGTTGCCAAAAGTATATTTTTAAAACTTCCTCCTTTTCAAACACCTCCTTTGAAGCAGGGAGGTGCCCACAGAATGAGAGAAGGAACTAATCTAAATGGAAAACATCTGCAAATTTCCAAAAAAACACGTTCAGCATAATTATCAATTACATGCACACAAGTTGTGAGAGTGATTTCTATTGTGTCTTACTATGGAAAATCTTGACTAGAATAAGAAAATACAGCCTAAAAACACACTTATTTGTTCAAGAGGTTTAGCTTTTAAGATAAGGAATTGCAATGCAATTCCATGCCAGCTTGGCCTAATGCAATCAGCTTAGCCAACAAAATGTGGATGCTTTTTGGTCATTTCAGTTCTCTGTAGTGACTCATCAACTGGTTACATGAACGTGTTAAGGAGGGAGCACTAGTTCTGTAGTGGGCGAGATGAAGGGTGCTGAGGGGAGAAATTAAGAGAGATGGTGCTCCAGGATCCCTGACTTTGACTAAACTAGCCTGTGAACTATATCCAAGGTCCCATTAATGAATACTATCAGGCCCATGTCATGTAATCAGTTAAGGGGTACAGCAACAAATGTATTTCTCACCTATACACAAATATCCCAGTATACGCCTATATCACAAATATAACAAATGTATTTCACTATTCATATCCCAAGAGCAGAATTCATAGGTCTCTTTTCCTATCATCCTAATAAAAGAAGCCATATCCCAACATGAAAAAAACCCAAAAGGCATCCTCCTGATCAGAAGGTATTTTCAGAGCATCATCAAACTTCAGGTCACGTGAATTTTATGCACGTTATAATACTTTATGTGCCACTCCTTCATATACATGGAACTCAATGCTTAGTCACAAGAACAGTGACATGAAAGTTGGGCTACTAGCATGGATAAGCCCATTTTGCTGTTGCTGTGTGTATATCTAGATGTTTGATATCTTTCAAGCAAATAATATAGTACAGAAAATTTAAAATTGCAATGGAACACAAGCATAAAAGCAAAATGAAAAGCCTACTGAAGTATCAGAAGTAGCTGATTAAATTAACTGCCTAGAAACATTCATTAATAGATTACAAAACTGGCCCAACTGCACAAACCCAAAAATAGAAATATTTTATAGCTAGTGAGACTTGTATGTGATTTGATATGGCTACTTGCTACAGTGTTCAGATACATCTCACAAGAAAGCCTGGCTGCTTTTAGAGGGGGGCTCTGGTGGGACAGGGAGAGAGGGGAGCAGACATTTCTTGTTCAGCAATGCTTTCATCATGCACTGTCTAAACGAACCCCCGGGGGCAGGGTTGAGGGTGTGGGTATAAAGCTGAAGATGCACACACCCAACCCAATCATCCAGAAGCCCCAGCTAAATTTACTGATGCAGGAATACTTTGTTTAGCTATAATACACATAAATCTCTGCTAGATTTATCATGCATAAAGTTTAACACTTGTATAATTTATAATACAACATTTTACTTCTACAAAAATGTAAAGATATTGCAGGTGCCTTTCTTTTTAATTTGACATTATTCAGAGTCTTCAACTACTCAAATATTCTTTCAGACAAAAAAAAAAGGGAAGATCAAGGCCAAGTAATTAACCAGTAATTCCAAGAATACTGGAAAGAAGAGAGCCAATTTTCAACAACTTTAAATCTCTGCATTTCACACAAATGGGAAGCCAAGTTAAACTGGGTATGGTCCACCTACTAGAACCTCACTTGGGGAAAATTTATAACAAAACTACAGTGTTTTTTGTAACTAAAGGGAACATACAACTGAAGTACAGAGATGCACCTTCCCAGCACAGATCAGACTAGAGCTGCAAGCAGCACACTAAAACAAGGGGCACAGTTATTCTGAATCTGAATTCAGAATTCATACTGGAAGTCAAGGCAGAGAAATTCTGTAACAGAAGTGGAGAAAACCCTGCCTTAAATTAAATCCCCTTAACTCTATCATCCTCTTCACCTTGAGACCAAATTTCCTATACCACATTTTAACATGTACAGTGTTATGCAGCACATTTTTAGAGACAATAGTGTCATTAATTACTTAAACCTTACAAAACAGTCTACACTGCACATTAGGATGAGTATATCTGCACTGTATATTAGGATGAGACACTTTCCTTACGACCTCTTAGTCTGCACAAAACCAAAGCCAGCATTGTAACAAAATCCCCTCACTACACCTCAGAAAATGATTTACCTCATTATCTGTTCCCACATCCAACATCACTGGTAGACACTCATGAGGTTTTACTCCTCCACATGCTGTATAAAGTGCCAGTTTGCCAACAGGAATGCCCATTCCATAACAGCCAAGGTCTCCAAGCCCAAGAATACGTTCACCATCAGTCACCACAATAGCCTGGAGGAAGAAATGAAGGCACTGTAAAAATCACTTCCTTGCTTGCATCTACTAAGTATTCCATTATTTTCTCACAATCATTTCTTTATTTTACATGTAAAAACTATAACAGGTGCAAAAAAACCAATAGTACAACATTAAAAATTGTTTTATTATTGCCTTTAACTGTGGTTTTGTTACACTATTTTAGACTGCTGCTTCACTGTAAATGGGACTTTCATATAAAACTTTTAAGAATACACAAGAGAGGTATTTAGTATTACATTACAAGAGAACTGGCATTGTTCCCTGTCACATTTTTCTGTCAACAGTATGAAAACAGAATAGGAAGGGAAAGGAAGTTATCCACAAAAACAGAACCCCTCCTGGGTTCTGTCATGTCTGTTTTCAGCAGAACCAGAGGCAGTCCTACTGGCCTACTGGCCATTGTCAGGGCTGTCTACAACCACCTGATTCTTACCATTCAAAGATGTATGTCTTCTTCCCTTGAGTAAATAACACACTCCATCATACTTACACACATCAGGAAGCGTGTGCTCTCATTGACAGAAATATAATAGCTTTGCAAACCCCCAAAACTCTTTATGCTAATAAGAAAGACTTTTCATAATGAAGGAGAGAAGTGCTCAGTATGGCAAACAGTTGACAACACAATCATTTCCTTGTCATATTCAGTAGCAAGCCATTTCAGTTGGAAATTTAATATTTTTTAAAAGAGAGATCATGAAACAACAGTAAGAGGAGAACTATTAACTCAAACTCTAGAATAGGCTTGCCAAGAGATCATGGGGGGTCCCTACCCTTGGAGATATTCGAAACTCAAAGGCTGGATATAGCCCTGAGTAACCTCTCCTGACTGACCTTGTTTGAGCAGGAGGATGGCCTAGATGAGTGCCTTCCTACCTCAACCATTCTTTGATTTCCTGAAATGCAGAAAAAGCATTCAGGTTCTTTTTTCCCATAATATTCAATGTAATTGACCCATTAATCAGTAAAGGATGCCTATAGCTAAAAAAAGTGTTTCAATGCCTAAAACTCTGACTGCAACAGCATTCTTTCAATTGAAAAAATGAATTAAGAAATCACCAAAATCTAAACCGATAAAAAGCTTATAAAAATATTTTAACCAATTTATCTTGGGTACAAAACAGCATCAGTTGTTATGCAACTAAAACTGTACTTACCTTGATGGTACTTTCTGGCCAGGATTTAAGCATTGTAGCAATGTGACCCCGGTCATGGATAGAAATAAAAAGACCTCTGCAAATAAAAGAATACTTTTAATATAAACAGTTAATGAAATAATTATAAATCAATGTAATGTAAATAAAGTAAGTATAATTTAATCAAATAATACATTAAATCTATGCAAATGTGCTCCCAACATACATAAATTCAGTTTGATAATAAGAGCTTTATTTTGTATGAATAAGTAAATTAATCATCTGCATTTAGAAGTCAGAGAACAAGTAACTCAGTAAAGCTTTATTGAGCAGAGAGAACCTGTCAGAGTCCTTTCTGAAACCAACTTGCTCATCACTTGATCTGTTCAAATGTGTTCAAATCTGTTCAAATTAGTTATCCCTGACCAAATGAGCTCCTCTTATGACAGTGATCACTACTGCCCCAGCAGTCCTAACATTCACAAACAAGAATAGGCCAAAGATCTAAGCTATGAACAAAACCTGAAATAAGCCAGATATAATCATTACATAAAATAAATCAGGAGCATTCAGTCATGTGTTTAGAAAACAGGCTCCATATTGCATTAGATTGCCATTTTGAGTTACAAAAAGTGTGACATTTTCTTGACAGTGCGAGAGCATCCTCAATACTGAACAGAACAAATCTTTACCCCAAAGACTTTCTGAAAATTTGCCTTCAGTTCCACCAGTATGGAAGAATTTAAAACAAAATAATAGAAAAGTGTAATTCTCAATTCATTTTCCATTTATGTCCTAAGCAAAATTGATACAGTAGCTTATTCTCCTATTCAGCATTTCATTCCTCATTTATTTTATTTGACAGGAAGAAATACATTCAGGTCCACTCAAAGCTCATTTAATTCCATATCTTATCTACTTTTTCATGTTAAATTGTGAAAAAAATGCCATCTCTTAAAACCCATGAATGCTCTTAAATGCAATGTCTCAAAATCCACAAAGAAAACATCAATGAAGAAGCCCATGCCATAGATGCCTTCATTTAATTACATTTTGCATTAGTAAGTATAAGGCATTGTTTTCTAGAATTATTCTCAAGGATTTCCTATTGCCTATTTTAAAAAATTTAAAGTAAAAATTAGACAAAAGTATTGAAAAAATAATTTAAATCTATCAGAATATGACCTCGTTTATACAAGTGGGTTTTATAGGTCTAAATAAAACTAATAACTCAGGAAAATGCTTGTCAGAAATGACTGTGCATATACCAAGTCAAGCAAAAAAATTTCCTGCAGTGTTAAATGCTTACTAACCAAGACAGCAAAATTAGTCAGAACATCGTATTTAATTCCATGTGTTTCAATATTTCAAACATATTAGTTGATAAGTTTATATATAAGTTATCATGTGATTTCTATTTTTATATTGAAGTTTGTATTTATTATTTAATTTTTTTTTTCTTTCTTTGATGTCAAAAACATGGAACTGAAATTCTTTATTATTTAGGACAAAAAGCAATGTAAGCCATGCTGTGATTAACCAAAGTATTTCATTTTATGCATTTTCCCCTAGAAATTCTCTCATCCTGGCATTTCTAATTCATTCTCCTCCTGTGTCTATTTCCCATGCTCAGGACTAATGCATCAGGCTGAATATCAATGTAACTTAATTGTTTCTTAATAAGTAGCATCTGTAAGCAACTTAGTTTCTCCATCCCAGTGGAGGCAACAGGTTTTCAGGGACAGGAGGGCTAATTTTACAGCACTTTTCAAAAGTTCTGGTATTTATTCCTCCCAAGCATATCTATTTGTGAACCAGTTACCTGAAAAAAAGATGCAGTGAAATGCCATAAAACAGCAAAGAAAAATACACTATACTTCCTTTCTGATGTATTGTACCATGCATCATTTTATAAAACAGCCTGTAAACTGTTAAATCATGAAGTACATATCATCAAAATTGCTAGCTTCAAGAGACAGCTATGACAGATGAGTGTGTGTGAAAGCAAGCACAGTGTTGGAAGAAAGATCTTGTGGGATCACTCCTCTCCTTGTCTCCATTCTCCATTTACACCAACCTAATAGATTTGTGTTAAATGAAGCAAGATTTTGTATTGATTTTCTAAAGAGTCAGAGCCCAGCCCAGTGTGCCTAAATGACCTCTTCCTTGCAAGCCAGGCAGAGAGGTCACCATGGAATAAATTCCCCAGCAGAGGAAAATAAAAGCAGGCTGGCTGCTCCAGAAGGAATTTTGTTAGAACATTTGTAAGGACCTTTGAATAAGTATTGAGAGCGTATTTCAGAAATCTGTTCAAGCAGGATCAGATTCAAGCCACAATAGAAAAGAGAAGCTGAAGTGTAAATAGTGATGTCAAAAGCATTTCACTCCCCTCTTTTTCCTTTTCTTTCCATTATTTCTGTAATTAAGTAAAACATTTCTGGGCACACTGGCCTGACCAAGTAGATGTTCCTAAATTTAAGAGAACAGAGTAAGATAGAAGATTTTTTTTTTTTGTATTATTATTCTTTTCTCTGGATCTCTTTTCCTTATCCCTCATTTATTTAACTAAAACACCTTTCTTCTGTAAGGTATTCTCTGCAAGTAGGTACACCAGGTTGGTAAGAGGAACCCTGACTTGCAAAGGTGTCAGCCACAAGAATACTCAGCCAGGACTGAATTCACTGCAATTCTGCCTTGCAGACAGCCATCAAAAGGTAGCATTACATGTAACTTTTTACTTTTCCATGAGGACATGCTATAGCCAGGGAAAGTACCAGCTGCATAAGGTTATTATAAGTGGGATAGGAATGAGAAGTTGAACAGACATTAATTATAGTTACTTTGGGGCTGTGACAGCACAGCTACAAGAAGAATGAAGCACGGGGCAAGCTAGATGATTTAAACTGGATTCAGTTCTACATGGATTTCAATCCAGAAATATGACTGATTTATCCATTTGAGTATAATGTTAACAATAAAAATATGCATGGTCATGCCAGTGAGGCACACCTTACTCTGGATGGTGCAGGATGCGCGCCTCTCTGAGAAAACACCTCAGCATGGGGCTGCCAAAGCAGATGGACAAGGAATACATATAATCACATGGAGAAAGAAGCAATATACAGGGAAAATATTATGGGGAAGAATATGCTGCTTGTTTTTCAGCATGCACATATTCATATTTCTAAGAAGAAAAGCAACTCATGGGGAAGCAGGATTAAGTTCTCCTGCCCACAGAGGAGCAGTCCAGGTTGGCAAGCTCACTGGAAAAGGAACTGTAGGTTCTACAACAGTTTGGTCCTTTCTATTTTAATTAATATCTCAGTTACACATACTACCTTTTCTTGCAAGGCAAGAAGGCCAATCACCAACACGGCAAGTCAGAATTGCTCTGAAGCTTGCAGCCTCAGGTTAGTTCTCTAATTAATGTGTTCATTTTGAACATGGTGCAGTGCAGATTGTTTTGCATAAGCACATATGAAAGAACTTGCCTAAGCACACATGCAGAAGTGCCCATCTACAACCAGTTTACCCCAGTGAGCCCTCAGCTCAGCACTGGTTGATACCAGCCCAGCCAAAGCAAGCAGTGCTAGTGACACATCAGCTAGCCAGAAAATGTACGAAACTACAGCAGAGGAATAATTAGGCAAAGAAGTAACTATGCCTCCTTTCTTCTCATCATACCAGCAGTAAGACTGAAGAGTAAGGGGGGAGCCCACATGAGGACATCAAGATCCACTCAACAAAGTGTGGATCTATTTTGGGTCACTGAGCTCACTACAGTGTAGTAATTTTTACCAGTTATGTGGAGGTCACTCTACAGCACATGATTTGTGTCTGTTTTATTAAAATTCTAATCTATGAGAACAAAGTCAGCAGAATTAAATAGAGCTATTTGTTTATTATGTCTGGAGGAAGCAATGATCTACCAGCAATGCATTTGTCTATTTTCTATTAAAAAACTGTTTAGGAAAATGTGCAATTATAACAGAATAATCCTTTCTTTCCTCTTCGTATAACAACAGGAGGCAATCTTAACATGTCTCAGAAAATGCCAAACATGTTTAATGAAAAAAAGTTCAGACTTTTCTCACAACCCTACAACCCTACATATTCAAGATTGTTATTTGAATTATGAACTGTACATAGAGTTACAATAGAGGTGACTTCAATTCCCCAGACAGCCTAAACCAACAAGCTTAATAATAAATAACATAAAAACCCCAAATAAAACTAAAAAACCCAAACCAACCAAGACTCAGGGGCCAGGCAGAGTTTATTTCTGAGCCTAGACTCTTCCAAACTTTTGCACTTGGCAAGAAAGAGGTAAACTACTTCCCTGATCCCTGTTGAAATTCCCTCCTATTTTTAAAATCATAGAAAGTAATATAACTCAAACTTCTTACTAGGAACTAAGAGTACTTATATCCTCCCCAAATAACCTTCTGCTCTTTTTTCACATTTCCCATTGTCAATGTTTAATGTGGTCTCATTTCTTCATCTAAAATGTGTTCAAAGTTTTGATTACATCTTACCATAGCAGGTTCCTTTGCATTGCAAAACCACTGAGGCCTAATAAATACAAGAGATGGGCTGATTTAAGAAATGTAGCTGTTGACAGCTTTGTTTATTTTCTTTACCTTTCCCTTCGTGCAGAGATTAATTTCATTATTTAGCAATACACAGGTATTTTTCTCAGTATACAAAATGATGCTGAAATAGCAGCTGCTACTGACTGTCAGCCTGAATTCATTGGTGTTAAAGAAACCTGCTTTACATTTTCTAGATGTGGCACACTCAAGCCATATTTAAACAGAAAAGGTTTTAAGAAGCAAAATAAAGACTAAATCAAAAACAAAGATCAAAAATAAGACAGGAGCATTAAGAGAACAGTAGGTACTTTTAAAACCTCTGAAAGTGTGGAGCTGTACATGAGCAAGATGTAGTTCATAAAAAAAGGTAAATTCTAGCTGCATATGAATGACAATGAGGGTAAAGTACTAATCCTGAAAAGACATAAAAGTTTATAAATATTATGTGTTTCTTCATGCTTAGCATTTGGTTTTGTAAATGACTACTGATTATAAAATTTCTTTTGTAGAAGATATCAAATACTCTGAAAGACAGATGGTAGCATGTGCCAACTCCACCTTGTTATACATAAAAGAATAATGAAAGCCTCATATATTTTTATAGCAACTCAAAAGCCCAACTTGGCACAAGAGTGCAGGGAAATGATTAAAATACAGAAAAATACAGTCTTCATAACCTCTGTAAATGGAAAATGCTTATGTCAAGGGGTCTGAACAGTCTATCTGCAGCTATAAGAGTAAACCAGCATTTAGTTTTATTTCAAGAATCTCTCCTGAAAAACACTGTTTCATGACAGTCTTTATCCAGTGTTGGCAGCCTCTGTAGCATTCTTTTGTGTGCCCAAGTGCATCAAAGCTGCTCATCAATCCCCGTTAGTGAGTGTCATGCTCCAACAGTCACTACAGTTAAAAAAAAAAACATCTATGAAGAGAGAAGTACATTTGGGCCACTTACAGAACTGTACAGCATCCAATGTGAATTAGCCTTTAGAGCAGGAAAGTGAAAGTTGACCTGAAAGACAGGAGCTGTAAGCCTGGCATTTGAAAATAAGACCTCAGGGGAATGAAGTTTCAGAAAAGAAAAGGTAAGGTTTGGAAAAATGAAAGGTACATAACTCCAGTGACACAAAGATTCAGATGCTGGGAAAATATTTAAGTACAAATGTTAAAACATTATTCAAAAATAAATTATAATTATACAAATAATGAAAAAATGCAACTGGGGTAGATAGCTACTTAAGATTGTAATTCTTCTGATGCAAGCTCCAGCAAATCGCAGTGCTCATGATGCTGCCAGAAGTAAATACGACACCCACACTATGCTCAAGCCTGCCCAATATCTTCCACTAGAGTCCATGGCTCTGCCTTGTTTCTTTGACAATGGACACTGTGTGCTTCAAAGAGACTCATCCAGGGGGCACTCAGTCAGAAGAGCTGGTTCAAACAACCCCAGGGGCTCCAGGAACTTCCACATAAAACTCCTTCCTGGCCACATCTTGGGTTTACTCAGAAAACTGACTTCAGGTCTCAGCACATTCCCCCTACCACCTCATGTGGGATTAGGGAAGCAGGGAACTAGGGCTGCAATTCCACAATTTACAACATAGTGAGTTATGTAACTTGGTGCAACAGCCCTGATACACCTGCGGCCAGGGGCCAGGTCACACAGACATTGCCCCATCTGCCCTTCTGCAGCTGAAACAGGCTCCAGAGCTTGCATAAAGCATAGATTTTCGAATGGTGACACAACAGAGCAGGTGACAGTGAAAAAAAATAAAAAATTAAAAAAAATACAAACTGCCCACAGCAGTACAGACTGAAGGCAAATGACAAAGGAACAGAGACAAAACCTGCATCAGTCCTGTCTTATTACTTTTTTCCAAAAGCTCTGGATTTTTTCAGCCCCTTGAGATGCTTGCTACCAAAGCATGTAATGTCTACATTATGAGTTTTAAGTGTACAGATTTTTGTGAAAAGCATCTTTTTTTCTTGAAACATTTTGCTTTTACTCTGTAAAATGCCCATCAGATATATTCTGGCTCCAGAAGTGGGCAAAGAAGTCAAGGCTTTTGTACAATAAAAAGCAACCCAATGAAGTAATTCCTCAGCTGCTCTTATTAAACCCCCCAAAATTACATTTTAAAAATAATCATAGTAACAGCATTACAAGCCTTACACTGGAAAACTTTAAAACAAATTTTACATGGTACCAAGAGTAATTATAACTTGACACTTCACTAATAATCAAAAAATCTCAAGTTAATCTTGGAAACCATAATGTTCACTTCACACTATACTAAAAATACTTCACAGTAAAACCTTCATGGACTTAGTCACTGCCGACGCTTTGCATTACTCATAAAATACTCCTTACTGTATATCTAAATATCTAACACTGTTTGTCATTTAGTTCCTCACCTCCTCTACTGGCACAGCATTTTGTGGTTTGAAGGTTCAGACTAATGATGCATCCTTTTCATACAGAAAAAGACTAAATCAAATAATATTTTTATAGTCACTTCTTAAAACATTAATTTGTTGGTTTTACTATATTACTAAAGAATTACTAATCTAGAAAATCAGCTTCTAGGTATTGTTGCTTAACCACACAGCAGCAATTCAATGGGATGTGTTGGTTTGCAAAGGAAAAGGCCGACTCTGCAAAACACTACGGTTTAAGCACCGGAGCTCTCTTGCTCCAGAAGCTACTTAAATTCCTCCGACAGTTGCTCAATAAATAACTTAATTACTTACACTCTAATGAGCACAAATAGAACTATTTGAAGTCTGTGAATGAGAGAATGGTTTACCAGAGTCAGACCCATTCATTTTTAAGACAAAAAATAACCTACTGTTCTCTTTCAATAGCTATCATGTTTGTATTACTTTATGCTAATGTTAACTGCGTAGAAAGACATCAACAAACATCATCAACCATGCTATCTACCAGGAATCTTACAATACTAGTGATGTTTTTTCTAAAAAAAACCCCAACTTTTAAATGCTATTTAAACTGTGAAATACTCAAACAAGTGAGATCACTGTCCTATTTACTTCAACAACTTGTGCTGCCTTGGCTCACTGGAACATGGAAAATTCCCTGTATTTAGACAGTAATGTCCTTTAAGGCCTGTTAAATGACCTTTAAACGACCATAATTTGCTCTCGGTAACTATTTATCAGGACAAAAGTGAAGACTTATTTAAAAAATGCTCCTTCTTATCCTACCCAACTTTCATTTCAAAGAAAAAGTCACGTCTGAAATGAGACACTGTCTTCCATTTGTAGACCTGAATCTAACTGCTGAAAATGAACGCTCTGAAAAAGTGCAAATCTCCACTTACTATTTGCACATTTTTTAAAATGTAAACAACCTGATGATCAGCACTATTTCTGTACTTATTTCCTATTAAATTTACAGCATGAATGAACATATGAGACAGACCAAATTTTTAGTACCGTGTTCAATAACAACAATTTTTAACATGGGGAAAAGACCTGCAAGTCCAGTTCTATCTCAGACAGAGAAACTGAGAAGCAACATGATTACTTTTAAGATTTATGTCATCTGATGTTCCAAAATAACAGTTCTTCTCTCAAAGAAGTATTTCTATTTTTCCAGAAAAACTCAGGACTATTTCTATATTACCTATACAAAGTGTTTTTAAATATAGGGAATTTAATATGTCTAAGAGAAAATAATGATTTTCTGACTCAATTAAAAATTACTAGAAGCCTTTATCATAAAATCTGAGAAAATAATCATAATAGATGGAATCATTTTGAGCATTAAACATCTGCAATGTACCAGGCCACTGTGCTAAAAGTTAACATCATCCATCAGAGGCAAATAGTCGTATACTTTCCCTCCTTTTTATAAAAATTCAGTTATGACCCCCACATAAAGTTCTTCATTTCATGAAGCCAGGATCAACTTTTTGGAAAAAAAGGCATCACACAATGATCCCAGCAAACATAACCTAATTTTGCTGATTTTCACTACACACATACAGGGAATGAAGCACAGGATACAGGACAGACCTAGTGAGGAGTCAGAGCCAGTCCTGTGGGGTGATGGAGTATTCAAATATTCTAATAGCATCATCTAGCAATCACAACAGAAGTGTTTCTAATACGTCACTGGGGAGCTTCCAGCCTCTTCAAGGGAATCCAAGGCTTCAGTCCAGTGTCAGAAAGCTCACAAGCTTTTCTGAGGTCTACATGCCATATTTTATGTCATCTTTCACATGTCATCATATGCCATTCTTTTTCACTGTAAGACTGAATGAACAGACCATTCATCAAATGACTGACATTACAACCACCCTTGAGAAGAATCCCATTTCAGTCATGAATTGGAGCATTGCTACATTCTATGATAAGTGGCAAAGTAAAAGCAGAAAAAGGCACATTGCTTGCAGAAAATCGACATTAGACAAAAAGGAAACATTTTTAAATACACTATTTTCTTGAGAATGACAAGTTCCTCATGCTCATAAACTACTTACTCATTTAAAAAACCCATCATTAATTAAACAGAAAGCAAACCATGTTCTGTATTTTCATTGCCAGGGACAAATATCTACATGTCATGTTTAAGAAGCTCCATTTGGAAGACCAAGGGAAATTCTCAGACATACTGTTGCCTAAAGCAGGCTGACTTGACCCTCAACATACAGTGCAACAAACCTGTACATTCATATGTGTGGACTAAATCTAAAGAATGCAAAGAGAAAATTAAAAGGAACCCAAAATACCCTCTGTTACAACAAATTTGTCACAATACTGTGTACTTTTGACATAGCAATGTGCTGCTGTGTCTCTGTAAGCGATATTATAGCTTCATCTCAGGAACAGGAAGCTCTTCCTTTAGGTGGAAAATTCCCCCAGAATGCTGAAAACAATAGTTAATTTCATTATACTAAAGTACTAAAATGAAGTTGTGAGAACCCCTAAACTCCCTTCTTGATTAAGACTAAACAAAAATTCATGTTAAAAGTAGTCACTTTGGGAATGAAGAAGCAAAAATGAGAACTGGTTTTTGACCATCTTTGTGCCAAAAGCATAAGTTCTCACTGAGTACAAACTGAGGCTTGCTTTTCTTGTTTTGTATTTCTCAGTAAATGTTTTCCTTATTTCTGCCAGTTGATTTAAGCCTTCCATTTCACTATCTTCAGCTGGAATTCCTTGCTTTTCTTACAAGAACAACTTGCTTTGTTTGGTTTATGCACATTCATCTATTTGATCTATGCTCCCAGCAGGCCCTGACCCACCATTTTCTCAAAGATTGTGGGTTTCCCCTGTGTGGCTTAATCACCTAATATTCATTAGTCAAAGGAGCAGAACTGACATTCAGTGCCACCTCAACTCAAAGAGCAGTGGTCAGGATGTCAGACGCCTCACAAACCTTTCTCCACCCAGCTGCAAATTACATGATGTTACTGCTACTCTGCAACAGATTCGGAAATGTTACTATGACCTAGTCTTTTTACGTTTATTCTAAGTAACACTGCTGACATGTTTTACTGAGCTGTGCCCATAATAAAACAATTTTATGCAGCTGTAAAACTTTGCTAAAAAAGGATGAAAGTGCCTTGTAAGAAATAAAAGGGTCCACTTCTATCCCAAAACCTTTTTTCTTGTCTTTTTCAGAAGCCTCCTATGCATATGGCTCTCCCAAGTGTAGTATGTTAAAAGCTCCTGAACCAAAACATCTAGCCATAAATATAGAGAAACACAAGACACATTACAACACACAATCAACCCATTTTTATGCTCTTAAAGGCTGAAAATATTTATGCCTTTTCTTCACATCTGATTTTTCATTTTTCATTTTAAGACTTGACTATCTATTTAAAAAGCTTGTAGACAGAGACAGAAAACTATGATGTTAGAACAGCCAAGATACTGCAAAGCTGCTGTGATTTTGCTAGGGTTTTTCTTTCCTCTTTCAGATTTCACCAAATAGTTACAAGAACTACTGTAGGGGTTTTTTTTAAAGTTCTAAATTATCTTGTAATGGAAATGCAACAATGGAAATCCAATGTGTTGGACTGCTGAGTAATGAGAGTATTTTGAACAGAGAAGCTGCTGAATGTGTAAGCAGGGGATTTGGGTGGTGTCAAAGGACGTGCAACAAATGTACAGAAAATGGGAGCTGGAGAAATTCCAGGGTAAGCACGCTCCTAAAGGAAAACATCCTCGGGGCATGGGCTAGGATATATACAGAATGAGCTAATAAAGAAGTGAAATGCTTCTAAATCACTGGTATCTCATCTGAATACTACTGGTACCTTGTTTTGCAGTATCAGATGCAGTAACATCAGGAATAACTGGGGACATGGAAAACTCTTTGCATAGGAGAGTGTAGGATTCTGCAGTCTCTCAGAAGACCTTAATGGTAAAACAAATACAGAAAAAGCAGAGACCTGCACTAGATGTTTATCGGTGGTCTATGCTACAAGCTCATGTTACCAATGCATAAATCCCTACTGTTAGTGATACCAAATTGCAAACATATGCAGCAACACCATTCATTTTTTTATCCTGCTGATACCTGGAAGCAAGCTCTTTCCCTTCCACAGCATAGCCCTAGGAAGGGAGAAAGATACCCACAGGCTTGTCTTAGTAAAAGAATTCTCATTCCCAAGCAAGGAGTTGCAAGGTGTTGGTTGCCTGCTGCAGTTGTCTGCTTGTTCATGCGGCACAAGCCGATACTGTCCGGGTCGTCCAGCGGGAGTACTAGAACCGGGCAGAATCACAGTCCATGGAAATGGATACAATATGCAAACTACTGTCAAGAGCAAGCTACAACTTCAGGGCTGTCCCAAGGCCACAGAAGGGAGGCAACTGTACCTGCCATTCTGTACAAAAGGAGGGATGGAATAACTTCATTTGCAGACACTGCATGGGATTTGATAGGCTGTCTTTGAAAAGGTGGTGAACGAAGGAAAGTTAAAGTTCTCTTACTGAAAGGAAGTGACTCTTAAAAGGTTGGCTTTGGGGGTTAAATGATGTTGAAATTAGGAAACCAAAAATCTGTCATGTTTACAGAGGCTATTTCATGAGGGGAAAATTTTATTAGATAAATATAGCTTGTATAGAGTTAGACAGAGCTAATAAATAGACCTCTCCTGTACTGTATGACCTGATACTTTAGTGTTGCCAGTGGAATCTTTGGCCAAGTAGAGGTGGGAAATCTAAATAAAATCCCTGCCCTTAAAGTACATTTCATTAAGGAATATACTGCTTTGGAAAATCAGGCAGCTTGTAACCAGAAAGCAGTATTGCACACTGGCAGAGAGTCAAAACCTCCCCAAAACTTCAGGAAAACAGGAAGACATTGAAGAGTAACATGGGTATATTTTGATACAAGTTGTAGTTACTGATATGAAACTGTAACATGCCTAAACAATACCTCTATTTTAAAACACAGATATGTAATTTATTTGTTGCAAAGGATATAGCCTACCTTTTATGTGGTATTGGCACTAGAAAGAAAAGATTAGTCAGAGTAAAGACATTCGAGTTGGGATCATGTACTTTTTGTCCAATCTTCTGCACGTAGATCCACAAGATGAGTGTTTTAGTAAAGGAAACAAGAAGGTTCTAATAAATACTGCATTACTAACTGTCACACAAACTGTCTTTCCCATTTAGTGAAAAGCATCTGTATGAGACTTCTTTGTTTCAGAGGACTGTCTCAGTAGGATATAACGAAATGAGGAATATAACCACATGCCAAAATCCACAGAAGTAAGTTCCCATTAGCTTAAAGTGCCCTTGCGATTATAAATTTAGCTCCCCAAATTTGTGGAGAAGGGAGAACATTCAGTTCTAACCTCACACAACAGATAGTAGAAATTATTAAAAAACAACAGTACAAGCCAAATGAGGGCAGGGATCCCCTGGAAATACCCAGGACCCTGTGAAGGAAGTGAACAAAGGAAGAGAAAGGCAGGGCCAGTATTTTAATTTTGGCCTTCTTGCTCAGAAACCACCAAGGATGTCTGTAGAAGAGCACTGAGTCTTGAGCATCTTCCTTAGAAGGCTGTGTTAAGAATGACCAAACATAGACTGCTGCCAAACATTCTGAGAATCATGTTTTGAGAAGGGATGGCCTCATTTCCTCCTGCTCACAGCCAAGATGTACTCCATCCAGAAAAAACAGAGCAATGCACCTACAAACTGAGGTCCGAAGGCCAGAAATTCCATGCTTGTGATGTGCTTTAGGATAAAGCTTTTATGACCATGATCAAAAGTCCCTGAAATATTACCTGCAGAAGAAATCATGTATGATGTTTATGAGAGCAGGAAGAAGCTAATAATAGGTACAGTTCCAGCTCAGACAAGACCAAATGGAAGAACAACTCCAAGTGCTACTTCTGTAAATACCACCCCCTCCGAGTACTGTAGGTTTTACCTACATGCAAGCACCAAGTACATACAAAAAACCCTACCACATGGAGGATGTTTTATTTCATAATGCTAGGTCAGGATTACCTACTCCCAGTTTGGCACAGGCTAATCATTCATTATTTTATTCTGAGGTGAAAATTTAATAAAAATTTCACCTAAATGGTGAAACCTACTGCCAAAATATTACGAAAAGCAATGAACTGAACAGTTCTAGAGAGACTAGATGACTACATGCATATAAACTGAAGAATATTATAATGTTTTGAAAAATAAAGACATAACCCTTTTTTCCTTCAATAACTTCTTACATGAGAAACTGGCTTAATGTTTACAAAGCACTCTAAGACCAAAATGAGACCCACTGACATCTTCTGGACAAGATCCTCACACCTTTCCCTGCAGCAGTATTACTGTCTGCGGACAGAGCAAGTTAAATACACCTTGAGCACAATCTGGTCTAAAACACAGCCCAGGAGAAGAGAGGAGCTCAACACTCTGCTAATTCTCCTTTTCCAGCTTTTCAGAGCAGGGCAAATGTTTTGCTGAGAAGATTCTATTAGCCTTACCTTCAAGTCATAGAAGCAACAGAATGCAAAGCTAAGTTTTAGCTTGATTAAAGTAACAGCAGATCAGAATCATGCCAGAAAGTAAAATTACTGGATGCTATGAACTCAATGGCAAGGCTATACATAGGGGGAAGAAAGGGAAGAGAAAAAAGTTGCCTGGAATATGTCAACAGTTGGCATCTTCACAAAAGACAAAACTGAAAAATGACCAACATGTATTCCAGAATTGATTGGTGACAGGTTGCAACTGTCATCATCATCAGGCTTTAGAAGCCATAAAGAGAAAGAATGTCTAAAACTAGAAGAAATGTTATACCAATTCTCTGTTGAAATGCTACAAAATAATTTAGCACCCAAACCTGTTTATAAAGACACCAGGTCCAGCAGAACAGAATTCCCACAGTCTATTGCATTTTTTTCTAGAAGCATTTTTCTGTTCTTTATGTCTTTATTGCAAAACATTTTGATTTAATATGCTGTCCTAACAATCAAGACCTTACAAGAGATTGGTTTAAAAGCCTTCACATTACCTTTTTTCCACTTAAAGATTAAAATTCTACATAGTTTTCAGAGAAGAAAACAGTAGGAAAGTTAACTGTTTAACTAGTGCTTTGTTAAATTTTTAATACAATTTTATGTTATGCAATTATCACTTCTAACTGAATGAAGATACTAAGATAATTATGTATGGCAACAATTAGATTAATAAAGTCCCTAAATAGAGGTATGTATATGTACATATGTTTTTCTAGGGGAGGAAAAAACATCTAGATGTGCTAAAAAAAGTCTAAGGGATCTGTTACACTGATGAAAAAGTTATGTGAAATAAATCCAGACATTCTAGTAGTCTAAATCAAGAAAACACTATACATCTGAAGGAGAGAGAGTCTAAAAAAACTTACAGGAACTGAACTTTCTTGGCTCATGTGATCATGAAGTACTCGACAAGGTTCTAGCTTCCAGTAAGACAAATCTGGTTTCTGAAGACACTTGGATGCCACAGACATCCACTGGAATTAAGAAAAGTAATTCCAATACAAGCCTCATTAAAAACCACAAAAAGATTGTTAAATGTACCACAGGATCAACCTTGTGCTGGCAAGCAGACTGCAACTTCTGAAGCCAATGTCTAACATTTTGCATGTTCTGTCACAGGAGAGAAATATTTTCCCATTTCCTATTCCTTTTCTTTATTACAAAGCGATGCTATCTTGCAGCTGGCAATCTAAGCTTGTAAATATTTGTCAACAAAAAAAGAACTCACATTTGCGACATTTGCATTCAATATCATGCATCTGAATCATTGTAAATGTAAATGCAAATGCATAAAATAAACTTAAATAATACTCTTTTTTTTTTTTTTTTGAGAAATATAAAGCAAGGAAAGGACTATGTCTCAAATTTGTATGTGCCAAGTCGGTCACACACTTCAGTGATGAGGAAATCTGGTAAACAATTTTAAAGCTGACATACTTGGCCTTTTAAGAGGCTTCATCAGAACCCATAGAGGTGCTTTAAAAATGGTTTCTAGTCAGCCTGACAGTCTGTGACTGCATCAGGAAGTTATTTCGGAGAACTCTGCCATGCCTGTGTAGCTGCATCAGCTAACCAGGCTTACTCTGATCCTATTTTGATGGAAATGGCTTTTACTTCCAGGAATGGCAATATATAAACAGTCACCTAACATTTTAACAACGTCCAAAGTCTTCAGCATAGCAGTACTTGGCAATTATACCTCCCTTCTCTGAATGCTGAGTTTACATAAGAATCTTAAAACTCCTGGGTGTTCTCTATACAATGTAAAAAGTTGATTTTGGAGTCTTAGAGGAAATTTCCATTGAGCTTTCCCATATTTATTCTTGTTGGATGAAAGAACTGTTGTATTTCAGAAATTTATTTACAGAAATAGATTCTTTCTTGGTAAGTAATCAAAAGCTGTCATATGTATGTACATGCCTTGTGCAACTGAAGAATTTTTCACTTTAGGAATTTAAACAATGGATAGGAACTCTGAACCAAGTAGGGACCTAGCAGAGATTCAGAGATAAAACTTTTAATGATAGCGTGAGCATTACAATAGAAGAAGAACCCCATTATATTCCCAGCATAAGTAAAGCTTCCACCTTTACAGGCTCAAATTCCTTCTCTGACCAACTCCCTGAAGGATCCTTTCTCCTCCCATCCTCCTCAACAGTTAGGAAGAAGACCAGATGGAGTGGTCTTCTAAATTATGTAAGAATGTGGTATAGGTAGGTGCATGTTACAGATCTGCTATCAGATCTGCACTGTTTACTTCTACAATAATATTCTTACTCATCAAACTGGTGGATTTAAAGCTGAATATTCAGAGGGAGTAAGGCAATCTTGACTCGAGTCTGAATATTACAAATAAATGTCAATTATACAGATGAGCTTCAAACCAGTGAGTCAAGTTACTTTGCAGCTGGTTCTCTTGAGAAATCGTGCTTAATCAGATGGTTAGCTGGTCAGCCATGAATGTTTGTTTATTCTAAAATTGCAAACTATTGCTTCAGGATGAAAATCTTTTCTTGAGCCACAGAGTCCTTCTGTGACTCTAAGCACATCATGTGAGCCCATAAAGTCTTCTAAAAACATAAGGCAGTCACAGAAGATGATCTCATTGAATGATTCCACAAGACACCTATTTTTTGAACTCCAAATTAATTTTGCTGTTCCTTGCCTCAAGAGATAACTTCTGAGCCAGGCGCTTCAAACTCATTTCATAACAGAAAGAAGTATAACTGAATATTGAATACTGGAAAAAAATCCTTACAAACATATAGCAAATATGACACTGCCTTGCAAACCGCAGCAACTGAGTAATTTTTAAATTATTTACCTCCAAGTCTTTTTCTAATGGGATCTGTATTATATTTGTATATGTTGTATATGTATATGTATTGTATATGTATTTGTATTGTATTTGTATATGTTTGTATGAAATAGCAAACATTTTCTGAGCTGTGGGAAGAGGCAGTATAAAAAATATTCTGAAAAAAAAAAAAACCATTGTGAAAGAAAAAAAGTCACTTATCTGTAAAGACAGCACCTAGATGTGAGTCAGCATAAAGCAGACACAGACCTTACAGATGAGAATACCTTTTCTTTAAGGTATGATCAGATTATACTTTTTTTCCTTGATAAAAACTTCTTGAAAAAAAAAAAAACTAAAAAATCAATGCAAATTTTAAGTTTATATAGCCTGGACTAAATCTTACATCTGTTACTCCTTTTCACCTTCTGAATATTAATTTTGATATTTTCTTCTCCATCCATCTCATGGAGGATGCTGTTTGAGATATGCTGGCATATAAAGCTTAATACTAAAAGAGTCAAGGTCTAGAATGCAATTTCAAACTAAATTATACTGGTTGCTTTGCATAGTTGATTTTGGAATGTTTTAGAAAAGGTTTCTCCTAGGGAAAAAAACATATCTCTGTAATGGTGCATATTGGCTCAGGGTGACCTTATCACTCTCTGCAGCTGCCTGAAAGGAGGTTGTAGCCAGGCAGGGGTTGGCCTCTTGTCGCAGGTAACTAATCACAGGATAATAGGAAATAGTCTCAAGCTGTGCCAGGGTGTTTCAGGTTGGACATCAGGAAGAATTTCTTCACTGAAAAGGTGGTTAAGCATTGGAATAGGCGGTCCAGGGAGGGGGTGGAGTCACCATCCCTGGAAGTGTTCAAGAAATGACTGGATGTGGCACTTAGTTCTATGGTTTAGTTGACACGGTGGTGTTCAGTCAAAAGTTGGACTCAATGACCTTGGAGGTCTTTTGAAAACTTAACATTTTAATGACTCTAATGAATCTAGGTGTTTTTTTTTCTAAACAGACACTTCACTCGTCTAGGGAGAAAGGGAAAAGTATGTGCATGGGCAGAGGTGCTCCTTGTGAAATATTCCATATGGCAATGAATATCAAAATGAGGGGTAATAAGACCAGTTTAAGCAAAGACTTAATTTCCAGACACATTTAGCACTTCCTGGAAGGCCAATAAAATCACCATGGTGGTAAATATTGAGGTGGAAAAAAGAGATGACTTCTCTTACTAAGGGAGGCACCTAAAAGCCACAGATCACTATCGGGTTTAAATAAGGATTCTTGAGGTATTTTTTGAACTTTTTAATGTGCACAGAAGTGGGAATTCTTGTTTTTTGCAGTTGACCAGATGGTCCTGACTCATTCTGTCAGTCACAAGGCCAAAATGATTTTCACATTAAGAGCAAAACCTTGAAGTCATAAGTGTCTCTCAAATATCTCCTGCTGAAGAATTTGTGAGCAGTCATCTGTTCCCTTACATCTTGCAAGCTTCTTACTTTTCATCAATGCCTTCACTGTAAAAAAACCTATTTCTGTTAACAGAGCTACACACATGCAGCTCATTTATCTCTTTCTTTGCCAGAAAATTCTGCAGAAGGCTCCAAAGTGTTGCTCCAGTTTGCACGTGAAGGCAGTGATATACGAAATGTTCTCAAACAGCAACCCCCATAAATCTCTGCCTCTGTGAGCCGATGTTCAAGAGGCAGAGTGAAAGAGAAGTGTCTATCCTTCTTCCATACCACTTCCTCATCATTCTACAAACACAGATATTGTATACAGAATAACAGCACTCCACTAACCAATCTTTGCAGCAAGAAATTATTAAGTAGTGAAACAGGCACTTGGATGATTTTTTGATAAATTTTAAGATATCAGTAGATTCATATGCAACACATCCTTAGTTTGTATACATATAGTTTTTACATATATGTATATATCTGTGTGAGTGTTTGCATGTGTGTACATATAAAATACCAATAACATAAATATTTATACAGGCAAAAGTCTATATGCTTTTCAAGTTTCTAAGACAAGTCTAAAGCTAAGGTTCCATTCTTCTCCAGTCTTCTAATATGCAGCTAGGATTCTAAAACAGTAAAACAGTTATACTATACAGTAAAATACAGTACATACACTACATAACTTAATAGCTATAATCAATTATTAAGATTAAAAATATATCCATGTTTTACTGCAATTCAACCAAGCATTTGCCTTCTTAATACAGATAAGAAATGCACAAATTATTGTTAAATGTAGACCAAAAGTGTATCTTGAATTATCTTGATGATTGCAGTTTTGGCTTACATGCAGCTGTTAGAAAACCCCTGCAGAAATCTGCCAAGAGGAAAATAAGATACTATTACTTTTATTTGAAGTATAAACTTACATACCTTGGCCTCCGGAATGCTAAACCATATTGTTGGCAAGCCAATCCCACAGTGGGAGTATAAACAATAGGCATGAACTTTTCAATGTCCGAAGCCAGCACTCTATAGAAAAGTTTTTCATTTCGATCCTGAAGACTCATTAGCAGCATGTATCTGTGAAGAATTACATGTAATTAGACAGACATCAAGGGAACATGTAAAGTAGATTTCGAAATAGATTAGTGTTTGGATAATTAAAACTATGTTTGTTCTATAATAGCCTCTCTCTTATTGAAAGTATTTAAATTCCTCCTAGTCTTAAGCACAAATGGTTGAGACACAAAGCATAAACTGGTTGAGACAGAGAACCTGAAGCCATCACAAAGTTGTCAAACTCTACATACTCAGCAAGCTAATCCCTCTCAGGTATAAAACACTGCGCTCCAATTGAGGATTTGGGCTGTCAGAACCTTATCTCTGTATATCAGTTGTTCCACTTGAAATGAGACCAGCATTAAATACATCTTAAACAAGCTTACTTTCTTGCCCAAAGGAAACAGAACTAAAACCATCAAGCTTTTCATGCTCTTTCCTCGATAGAAATTTATCTTAAATCCAGGCTAATACTTCAAATAAATACTGAAAATCAAAACTTTTGAAAACAAAGCATACACACATGGCCTTTCATCCCTTAAGTCTATGTTTGACATGAAATCTACAATGTTATAGCTCCTAACTAGAACAAATTTTGAGGGAAGTTCTATATGTCTTTAAAAAGAAAACTAATGAGAAAAAAAGAATCATATAAATGCAAGTGAAAAATAGTACATGTTTAGCTTGACCTACTTTTGATTACCATCACACTTACACTGAATAATTACATTACTGTTTCAATATACCAATCAGGAAGTCAAATTGCAGTGCTGAGTGTGACAAATTATATGAGTCTACGAGTGACTTCAACTTATACCAGTACACATAGGTATAACTCTGTCCCTTTGTGAACACTTATAATTTAGGAATTTAGTGATCTTAAACCTTACCTGTCTATTCACTAGTTTTTGCAATGTTAAGTATTGCTGTAAAACTTAAGTAGTCTTCTATACCAATAGCCTTACAGAAAAACTTTAACATATATACAAATTATGTTATTGTTTTTATTTAATTTGCAATTAATTACTAATTACTTCCACTCAAAGAGTTTAATGTGCCCATCATGTTATTACACAAGTGTTGAGGACACACAGAGAATGCATTCATTCCAAAAGCCTAGAGATTTGTGCACTTAAATACTTTTCAAATGAACTTTCTTTCTGTATACTTAGCCATCACATGCCCCAATAAAATCTAACACATTCTTCAGGAAGACATAAATATAGTCAGGTAACCATCTGACAAAGAAGAGCTTAGTAAATCTGAATACATTCCACTCGAGCTTAGCTCGCCTATCCCTGTATATCGAGGAAGCACTTCTTTTGGGATCTGTTATGTAAACCTTTAATGAGCACTAAGCAAGGCAAGTGAAGCCAGTTTGGCAGTAGGTGACTGTAATGAGGTGACAGAAGTGAGGCAAAACAATATCCATGCCCTTGTGTCATGGAGGGTATTTTAGACCCTAAACAGATAATGATCTAGAAACCAAAAAGTTGCAGTTGTTCTCTAAATGCCATCACCATGAGGCAATTGGAACCACCTTCCCTTAAACATTAGTTTTGAATGCTCTCCAAGGTTAAATTACATCCTGCTCTTCTAGTTTTCAGCTACAAATATATATATATACATACTAATTTGCTTTCATATTATTACATTTCTGTATAGCCTTTCATTTTCCCAGTATTTCATGATGATATAGCATGTATTTCAATGTCCTTGAATTCTCAGAGCATTTTCTTTATTAAAACCTTTCTCCTGAGGATGACTATCTCAACATTTATCTTGAAACACAAGTTCTTGTATGTAGTTGTGAATACTCATGAAGACATTCCTTTTGTTCCCAGAGAACATTTAAATTAATGTTAGAGAATATCATGCACATTTTTGGCCCCCACTCTATATTGGACACTGCAAGCACCATGTGAGNTAAAATAACTTTCTTTTAAAACAAGGTGTGGCTATTTAAGAGGATAAAATACTTTTTCATCATCTTTTCTTATTATTCAGATCAAGCCTAGATTTTAAACAGAGTGAATAAATCTTTTACAAAAGAAACTAAAAGCTTAGCAAAATTCTTCCTCAGGGACTTCAAATGAAAAAACTTGTTTGTTAAAACTCTCCACTTTGTTTTTACAGTCCTATAGCATTAAACTAGGGTTTTACTTTCTTATTTGTATTTATTATGCCACTTTTATATTTATGATGTACTAAAGAATTTGCAAAAGGGGTCAATGCATACTACTTATATTTTCAAATATTACGTACTTGATCATATCTGCATCAGTATAAGAAACACTATCATAAAGTGAAAAATATTTCTAGAAAAGTGAAATTTTTATCAGAACCTTTTTTTTTCAATGTCATGTATATGTATTCTTTCTCAGCATTGTAATTTGCTTAGCAAAGAGTATCAAATTTCTCTAAAATTCTGTCTTACAGGGAAAAACAAATGCTTCATACTCAATGTGGCGTTGTTTATAATGCATTAGACAACAATTGTGCACCTTTTAGCAACATCCAAGTATCTACACAACTAAAACCATGAAGTGCTTTTCAGCCTTGTGTTTAAAAATTATATTTAAAATTGAGTATTTAATGGAATCTTTTACTGAAGCCCACATTTAATTGAAAACATAATGAAAACAAGCAATAAAACAGTGAAAACAATCATTTGTGCTGTAAAAAGGGAGACAAATATTATCTGTCCTCAGACAAGGAGTCTTGAATGAAGATTTCAGGGAAGAGTTTCAGAGAACAAAAACTAAGGTCTGGCAAGTCAGACAGAGGAGACTGCCAAGCACTCAAATTTCCATGTGTCACTCTTCTCCTCTTGCCTTTACTTCACCTAAGAATGTTTCATTCTATTCTGCTATTATCAAGGGAATTAAATACAGTAGCAACAAAGAGATATAAACCACATATTATCCAAAACCCAAAAGAAAACTGATATAACTACCGGAAAGTTACTGATGATTTCCTAGGATAATTGGCCCAACTATCACTGGCATACGCTTCACAAGGCAAAGTGGAAAGGTGAAAACAGAACAAACCCCACATTTTTTTGCTCTTATCTTGAAAAATATGAGCGTAAATAAAAAGGTGGGAAGAAAGGCTATTATTTTTAACCTGTGTAAGACACTTAGCTCTATTTCTCTGCAGCATCAGTACCTATATGAAAATTCATTAAAGAGAGGGAACTTTAAGAAAGGACCAAAAAAGACATCCTTCTCTGGAAAAGCGGTTTGATGGCCCCTCTCCTAATCTTAACACATCCAGTATGACATTTTACAGCGTGACTCTTCGCAGAAAGAAAAGCTCAGGCAGAAGATGTCACCGTGCCAGAAGCAACAATTTCAGTACCAATACAGAGCAAGAAGAAAGACAATTAAGAACACACAGGGGAGAAAAAAAAAATTAAATTACTTGCAGAATCCATCACAGCTTTTCTAAATTAAGTTAGAGGAATATAATTTTTTTCCTCTTATTGGTGACCCTTTTGCTAAGCATACCAGGCAATTGATATGCTGCCATTCCACATTCATTCTGTGTATGAACTCTTGGTATTTCAGAGTAGAACAATTTCATGCTACAAGCTCACAAAGGCTTGTAGCTGTTTCAGTGGTGCCAAAACATGTCATGCCATGGTACTAGCTATCAACTTAGCTTTATGAATTCACACACACCCTGTCTCCAAGCAAAACCAGGCCAATCCTCCCAATGTAAGATGCTTTCAGTGCTGTCATACACAGCATTTATGTTTCATCAGATAAGGTCTAAAACAGCTTTCACTTCTACAATATCTAACTGCCTGTGCCTTTTCTTCTGTATTTAGATGCGAAACACACAAGTATACACCTACTGCCAAGCTCTACAAGGAAAACAACAGCCTCCCTTCATCTCTTTTCAATCACTGTTTCTATGGGAGCAAAGACTATGCCAGATGCATACTGCAAGAAACATGGGGGTCCTGGAATTAGGGCATTTACACTCAGTAGAAGACAATAACTGCATACCCTTACACAAGATTGTCCTTGAGCACCTGCCTTTACTGGGAGCACTTGAGATTTCAAGTTCCAGTTAAAACAGCCAAACCTTCTGAAATTTTTCATGGGTGAAGAGATTCAAGAAGTAATTTTGGCAGGATCACATTCACCCTTCTTTAAAATTCTTTGATACAAGTACAAATACAGGAGACCAGAGTTCACAAAATGTCTTGACGACTGATCTCACCACGTGTAATGAACATGTTCTCCAAGCAACAAGGCTTGGAGAAGGCTCCAAGGCTGTTAATTACCATACTCCAATGAAATTGGCAGACACTTGGCATATAAACATACCTGCAAATCACATTTTGCACATGCAAATTTTTGCACACTCAATTCACAGAAGATTTTTACCTGCAAAGGAGCCAAAATGTCAACGTTTACAGACTTAAGAGGAAGTATCTACTCATGCAAATGTTACCAATTCTTTCTCTCAGTGGTCTTAAATGTAGACCTATGCACGTAACACAGTCACAATACTTTTTTGCTAAAAAATAGAGAAAATATCACAGCTATATAAAGCACAAATAATGCATTATGAAAATATTTTTTAATCAAAACTCAGCATGGCATGAATAGTCAACTTAGATCTGCTAGGTGTTCAGACAGAATATAAATACGATTTCTTAAAGAAAAACTTCCATTTGGGGGTACTTGTGGACTTATATAATTTAATATTCTTAAGGGACAACCTGACTAAACCTACACAATTTACATTGATCCAAGATTATCCCTGAAAACTTACTTTTAAAGCACTGTGGACTTGTGCTATGAAAGCACACATTAGCTCAGGTTGGAAGAGACCTCTGGAGATTGCCTCATCTGATCCCCTGCTCAAAGCAGAGTCAGCGAGAGCAGTTTGCCCAGGATCATGTCCAGTCAGGTTTTGAATATCTCCCATGGATGGAGATCCCATCACAGCCTCCCCAGCATTACAAATGGGGCCATAAGGTTTATTCACACTGTGATGGGAAGGAGAAGATTCAAATACCTGGACCAAAAATTACAGCTGAGGAAATAGCATGGACACATGTCACAAAATAAAACACAGCTATTCACATTTTCTTATATGTTAATTACTAAAGTCTTACTTGAACTATCCTGACTAGTGGACACATTAGTGAGAAAAAAGCCTAACTTGTAATAGTTTCCAGCTATTTCTGTGAATGGAAGACTTGCTCGATTTCTCAGTTGAACTGCATCACTAAAACCAAATTAACAAGAATAAATTTGTACTGCAAAGCTACACAGTACAATATAACCTTTATACTAAAACAGGCATTATAATAAAAAATGGCTTTATATTATAAAATGGCAAGCTACAGTCTAATGCTCAAGACACGTGGATGGAATAATTTAATGTTAGCACTTCTGTTTTACAAATGTCTGGTCACATCACAGCAGCAGGAAACAAATTTCTTCCTTATTCAGTTTTGTATTTGTAAAAGCGAAAATGCCAAAGAAGACTCATACATGAGAAAGAATGACACCAAGTTTTGGTTTAATTATGTACAGACCTTAAGGTTAACAGGCAGTTTTGAAAAATATTTTCTGAAGCAAATGCTTCCAGAAAACCTTTTGCTTGCATTTATTTGTAACCATTTCTTTTAATACTTTTGTATTATTTTTTACTATTTTGTTGTTTGGGGTTTTTTTATTATTTGTGTTTATCACACAATATTAGGTCTGGATTAGTTATACTTTAAAAACTTATTTCCTTCCTCACCCCCAAGACAAACAGATTTCTCTTTTCTTTTTTTTTTTTACTTAATAAAGATAGCTGCAAAGTATTCCCACAATACTTTGAGACAGTCATTTTTATTTCATTATTCCCACTGCAATCAAAACTTTTACATACAGTGTTTTATTGCAGTTTCAACAGTCATGTCATTCAAAATTCTAATACTTTGTCATTTAAAACTGATAGATTAATTATTTCTTCCTTTCCTGAAGAAATTTTTCATTTTGGCAGAAAGCCACTTGAATAGCCACAATTTTTTGCTAAAAAATTTAAGAATTAATATTGGAAATAGTGCTGATCTCCTTTTCACTGTTGAATAGCTAGATCTGTGACATTCTATCCGTGATATTTTGAGAAGCAGGAGCATTTTACTGCTATGACCTGAAGTAGGAGCAAAATTTTTTCCTAGTTAATAAACACATATAACAATGGTGTAAAGACCTTTTATCTTCTGGTTTTCAAGTTATAGATGAAGAGAAATTCCAGAAATTCAAGCTGAAACAAGCAGTTGGAATTGCCTTAAATGGCCTGAAGCACATGAAACAATGAGCTGTATCATGAAGGGGCCACCTCAAGGCAGAGTTCAGGAGGAGATGGGGACAGAAGAACACTCTGGCCTGGGAAGCTACTGCTGTGTGACAATGGATAATGGTCTTCCTGAGAGCACTGGAGAATAGTTACCCTGTGAAAGATACTGCAGTTGCAGACTGTACACTTGCAAAGAAGGCAGTCCTCGCCCTAGTCAGACTCCATAAATAAACAAGGGTTGTGGCAACTTTAAATTATAAAAAAGCCTTGTCAGCAACAGATGGGTATATGGAGGCCATATAATACAAACTGGTAGAAAGACATCCCACAGCAGAGAAGACCAAGGCACAAGAAGAAGAAATGAAGAAACTGTGTTTTGTGATAGAGCCTACAAAATAAATTTTTGTTAGGAAAAAGTTTTAGTATTTATAAATATTTAAAGCCCTTCCCAGATTTTTTTTCCTTAAAATTACCCAAGCACAGCAATACTATGTTACATATTAGTTTTATAACATTTTACAAATTTACTGTTTTAATGCATATTTATCTATATGCATGTGAAGTCATTACTGACTTTTAGTTTCACCTGAGTTCATTTGCTTCCAGTGAACTTGGTTTCATTCGGTCATCAAAGAAAATTCATGTGAACAGCTCTGGAAAAATTATAATTTTAAACTAGGGTAGTTGATTTTTTCAAGAAAGCTTACAGCAAAAATAGGTGTTTAGCTTAATGATTCCTAATAATGAACAACCACAGTCTGAAAAAATACCCCAAAATTTCATCTGTACTACCATACAAAAAGAAGTAAGTTACTTGTGAATTGATGAGTAGGATAAAGTTACAAAGCTGAACTTTACCTGTCCAGGTCAGAAGTCAGCCTTTCAAAATTCTTAAGAATTGTATAAACCTGAGCATCTTGACCAAGAAAGCAAGGTGGCAATAATCCATGAATATTCAATTGTTGCCTCTCTTCCAAGGTAAAAGCCATGCCCTGAAAAAACAAAAATAAAAACAAAAGCCATGTATAGCTGTATGCAAGAGATAATTAATTTAAGAAAACTTCTGCAGCAAATCATAGCCCAGGTGAAGTCAGCATCATAAAATCCATTTAAAATTAAACAGAATTTAGAATTGTGCAGCTACTCTGGGAAAAGGTTTTATTGAGCCATATGAAGACAGGCCTGTACAGCTACAATAACTCCATCCCAGCACAGAACGAGTTAACATCTCCTGACACCACAAGAGCACCACCTGCAAAACTGCTGAGTTAAAACCGAAGAAGAAAGCAGCCGCATATTAACTCCACTCATTTTCTGCTTTCAGTGAGATCTGTCTGTCTAGGACACCTTCAGAAATTATCCAAGCTACTCTCAGAAAGATGTTGCCTTTACAGCAGAAACGTGGCTGTGGGTTTAACACACCAGCATCGAGAGCACTCTGCCTGCTGAAGTTCTACTCCGCTGTGCTAACTACAGCCAGGCAGGACTGACGGACAGGATCAGACCTTTGACAGCTTCAGGGGAAAAGAAGAAAAATCAGAGGAGTTTCTTCTATAAATGAGCTGGGAAATGTGTTTCTTTGCCACGGCAGCCGCTGGCTCCACAGACACGCTGCAGCTCTCCTTGAGCAGCATTCCACCTGCACAGCTTCTGCTCCAGGGTGAATGGTGGCTGACCTGCACGTGTCTTTGAGGCCTCTCTCAGGTTAACACCAGAACTCTCTGAATCTTTGCAATATGCTGATCATGTAGCTTAAACATACCCTACAGCTCATGTGGTAGAGGTTAGGTGGCATGTATTACACTGCCAGGTAGGTATGTGTGTGTGTATACACATATAAATAAGCTATCAGACAGCTGCCCAATAGTCAATGTCTATGATGCAACTACATAAAATATACTCTTTCTTATAAAAAAACAAACAAACAAACAAAACAAACATCTTGAGATCCATTAAAGAGGCAAAAATAGCAATATAGCAATAGCAATTATACAATAGCAACATAGTATAATCCTGCATTAATTCTCCTGTGGAAAACAATACTACTGAGGTACTTTCACTACCACTTCTATAAGCAGACTTTTAAAATTACTTCATTTATGTGACCTTTAGAGTTAGCTGGGTCAACAAATGACAGGAAGAAACAGGGAAAACAAAAAGATAAATACAAAAGCCTTCAGTCTATATTATCACTGCTCTTGTCTCTGCAAGAGAACAAATTCAGTCCTTTAAACAACTCCTTACTGCCTTTCACAAAACACTCGGTGAGTGATACAATGTGATAAATTCATACCAGTTAGTTTGGTTACCTAGACAGGTTCTTTTTTGTTTCTGTTTTTGTTGGGGTTTTTTGGTCAGAAATAGTCAACCCAGAGGGCTTATTCTTACAGAACAAAAATATATTACAAAATCTTCCTACACCTTATTAGTCTACATTGCTTACACCATTTTTAATCTAAATGTTTAAGAGGTTATGTGACTTGAAAAAAAAGTAGGGAAAAAGCCCTAAAGCAACCCCATGGCACCATGTACTCTATAATGCCATTAATCAAGTTGTTACCTTAAGTGAAATGACAACTCAAAAAAAACCAGAAATCTCATAATGAACACTTCACAAAACATCAAGCATTTCCAAAATGTGCTTCTCCCTCTCTAGACAGGAAATGAAGGGAAACCAAGTCTAATTAAGATCAGTAACTGCCTTCCTGTAGTTCTCCTTGAATGTGAGATATCAGAGGTTTCCAAAAGTGTACGTGAAGGCTGCATTTTTTTTTTTTCCCTAATGAACTTTCTGTTACCAGAATGTCTTCAGCTGCTATCCCATCCTGAAAACCATGAAGGCAGGAAGAGTCAACACTTCTCACAACTTTATTCAGTGTTGATCCATCTTATCTCCAGTAGACTCTTTTGGGTTTAAAAAAACCCATGTGTGATCACACACACTTCAGAATCAGTTCCAAGTGACTGGACTTCAGGGAGCTGCATAGTTTAATGCATCTGCTAGTGCTGGTAAGTGAAGTGACAATCCAGTTATTCTCTGCAATTCTCTTTTCCCCAGTTTCCATTAGTAAATGGAATGAAAAAAAAATTCTGAATGTCTGTGTTTGGTTTTATATTAGGAATAAAATACAGACTTTAATTACTATAATAGGGTTTCCCCTCTTACTGGAAAATATATTTTATTTTAAAACAAACACATGTGTTACATCTTGCCAAGTGCCTTTTTTTTTTTTAGGACTTCATCTTGGAATAGTGTATTTTCCATGTATTACTACAGCTTTATAGTAAGTGTTAATTTCTTTGGTTCATTACTACAAAAACACAGCACCCACCTACACTCCCTAGGATTTATATGGTTAGAAAATCCTTTACTTGAATATTCCTCTTTGCACAGATACTATGAATTTTTCTAATTTCCAAGATAAAACTTTGATTCTTTTCTTCCCCGCTCAGATCCCATATTTGCTCAGAAGAAAATAATTATCATTAAAACATATCACCTGATAATTTAATAAGATAAGGCCATTTATGAAATAAGTGTTTATCCTATTCCATCTGCTTATAATAGAGAAGACTTCAACTGTATAGGATTTATGGTTTATGTCTAGATTTCTTGCACTAGCCTCAGATTTTCTTTTCTACATAAAAAATCTTTTTTTTTTTTCCTGTTTGAAGTGTTGTTTCCCAGCCATCCAGCAGAGAGGGCTCTAGGTCCAGCTTGGTTTACACACTCCTTTCCCTTCCAGGAAGGCATATTTTGTGCACACCTGGATGGGACAGACTTTGTCATCTAGCATCCAAACTATGATAAACAACGTAGATATTTTTATTCTGTAGCATGCATTACAAATAAATTTGTTAAAGAAGACCAACAGTATGACAATCTAAAAGCAGCATAAGTGCAAGAGACTACAACCATAAACATTAACTTTTGTCTAATTAGTTCTGATTTATTCACTGCTTTGTGCATCATAGACATCATAGAGATGAAAAGTATAGTTATTATCAACTATATATATATATATCAGTTAAGACTTTGCAATTCTTCATCAGTTGTATTTGTTATGTTTCATTATGTGCTCTGATTTTCTTTTGCAAAGGTTCTGCTCATTACCCTCCTTTCTCACAGACTTCTGGGTCAAATTATTAGTTTACTTATTTTATTGCTCTTTAGGCATAAATACCCTTTCATATTCTCAGTTGTACACAGAAAGCTCTCTGAGTTCTTTAGAAATTTAACTCATTGCAAATACATGTGATTCTGAATTTGTCTCTCCATTTGTGATGTTGTGAAGTTTTGTAATTTGTGCAGATCATTTGGTATTCTTTCATTATTTAATGTCTATGGGCGTTATCAGCTCCATTCTTAACTATCTTCCTCTGCTCACAATCTCTAATCCCCCAAAGTCCCTCATCTACAATACTGTTCTAGCACAGTTACATGTACATCGATACCCTTCTTCAGCTGCAGTACTGAAAAAGCACAAAGCAAAATAAACAGCACAGCATCATCTTGTATCAGACAGCTTTTTGCACTGGCTTTCAACCCAATTTTCAAGCAGTGCTTGAAAAGACAGAGGGCACATTCAAAATAACTTCAAGAGACATCTCGGCCTCTGTTCACAGGGAACAGAAACAAGTTTTCTCTCTTAATACAAACTAAATTGACCTGATACAGTTTTTCTTCAGATAGAATACCTGAAGCTTATATAATTGCTAGGTTTATATAATCTCTCTAGAAAAAGAGGGTATACTAAAGCTATATGTGCATCCTGTCCATGCACTAATGAGATTTGGCTTCACTAAAGTGCAGCCAGTACCCATTGCAGGATCCTTCTCTATTTTCTCCCAAGACCAAGCCATCTTTAATTCTAGTAGATCAAAACCTTCACTTTTAAAAACTCCAACTTATTTAGAAGAATAGCTCATTTCCTCCTGTTGGCCTCATTGCAGGTGTGCCACAGAAGCATTAGCCTTACAGCTCATAGAAGGAGGCTCGCTTAGAAGAGGAAACCATGTCCACATCCAAAGTTCTCTATATCAGTGATTCTTTCCTCAGTCTCTGGAAGGAAAAAACTCAAGGCTCCTAAGATTTCAGGGGTTCAGGAGACAACCACCACCAGCAGTACTCAAGCTCAAGTACTCGCATGTATATATGAGCCCCCTATATCCATGAAGAAGGAAGGAAGAAATGAGGAGGAAGGTGAAAAGGTATAGCAAGGATATCTGGAAGTACCATCTATTCTATGAGAAAAAAAACTCTGAATTGCTGGTCTAACATACTGCTAGAGGAAAATTACAGTCTCTAGAGTATTTTGGGGACAGACAAGTAGGTTCATCACTGTCTCAAGTCCATCCAAAAGTAAAAAACTCTGTGTTAAAAAACTCATTCTGTACATTTAAATCATAAAAGTGCAGTGAACAGATTTCAATGATACTGTGTAAAAAGCACACAAGTCTGAGGGACTCAGATATGCTCAACACCTGATGCCATGGCCAGGAAGAGGAGAGCCCCTCACTACTCCTTGAGGCTCCACTGCAGCAGTTGGTATCCCTGAGCAAAGCCAGGGAGAGCTCTCTGCCAGACAAAGCTCTGAGAAAACCCCACAGCTGCCTGCCAAAATACTTTGCTCAAGATCTGAATCCATTCTTTGAACAAATGGGCCACAAAACCCCGCAATTCCATTCTTAAAAATTCCATTCTTAAAAACAAACGAACAAAGAAAAGGACATGCAAACAAGATGAATGCTTTTGGCTGAAAGACTAAAAACATTCTCCAATTACTAGGGAAGAATTTTTTTTTTCCCCAATATGTCACAAATTAAAAACCAGTGGCATCACTACTAGTTGCCAGTCACACATCAACCCACGCTGCTCACACCACTCCTGTCCCCAGGAGAAATTAAACTGCAGAACTAGATGCAGTCCTTAGGAAACCATGATCTTTGCTATGCATGACTCTTTGCAGACAATTCTTTTGCTGGTCAAGCTTCAGCCTTCAGCAATTTTGGCTTTTCATGCTACGTTAGTACTGTTAGGGAGGAATCCAAGTCAAAATTAATTTATTTTAAGGAAAATTTCTTCGGCTAAGGAAGCAAAAAAACAAAGTATGCATAGTCCTTGTAGGTAAGAGTTACATAAAACCAGTTTCAGGCACCTAATGTCATAAAACCCTTTACGATCAGAATATTTAAACAAACAAACAAACAAAATACACAACTCTGCAAAATCTTACACTCAAAGAAATTTTAATAAGATCTCTAAAAATATAGAGCACATGGGTTTTCAAGCATTTTAAGCTACATTTAAGAATTTAACGATCCAGAAATCCCTTTGAGCTATTTTAGAAAATTTGTTGTTTTTAAAATGTCACCTTACGAATGGGAAAAATGAAAGTCTTACAAGCATTTCCTCTCCATTTTTCATTTTTATTCTCCAAGCATGACTTCAGAGAAACCAGATAAATACTTCTAATACTCCATGTCCAACACTCATTTCAAGGCAGAATACATCAGAAAATACTTAGAAAAACTAATCTGAGCACAACACTCCATAATGAACTCATTCCGCTGTAAACTAATGTGGTTCATGACAAGAAATTGGTGTTGGACCAGTACATATGGCTAAAGATGTTTCTTCTGTTTTCTCTACCCATACTAGTCGCAACTGCCAAAAAATATTATAAGCAGAGGCATCTAAGGCAGCTATTTGGGCAAACATTTCTTCTGCAAGAAGAGCTTTAGGCCATACCAGTCATAGTAAGTACCCCAGAGCAGGTAAGGAAAGGGACTAATTTTTTTTTTCAATGGTGCAGATTCACACACTGTTTTCTGTTAAAGTGGTTTCTTTCGGACCTGAAGAAAAAAATATTTCTGCAAAGTGTCAATTTGCATTAACTTAAAGGTTCGCGCTTCTTCTTAAGAATATTTGCTGTAAAGTCTACACACAAAAGAAGGGTTTGAATAGCTGAATCTAGTTTCAATTAAAAAAACCAATCTGGATTATTAAAATTTTGGAGAAAAAAAATCCTTTCAAATGATGTATCTGAAGGCTAGGGAGAAAGATGCCAAATACAAACTGATAAGAAGAAAAAATATGCTCAAGAGCAGAAAGTTACCACAGTTCAAAGATGAATAGCACAGAGGTAAGAAATTAAAATTGAATATGAAAATACAAATTTTCTGTTGCAATCCTTGGCAACACGACAATACAGACGACAGCTTTGCTTTCAGAAGCAAAGGATATCTATAACCATTTATAATTTACACATTATTTGAAGTATTATTAGACTGCAAGTAGAAAAGTCACTGTGGGACAGACCCAGAGAGGCATGAAAAAGATTTTCCCCAAAACTGTGCTGAGATTCTCTATTGGGCATTTCATGAGGCACATTGGTTAGCTCTGGATTATCCATCTCAGAATGATGTTTAAAGATCAGCATACTAACTAGTGATTAACAGTCCATTAGGTTCTCTGGCAGAGAAACTGTGGGTTTTTTGCCTTTCTGCAGTACCTAACACACAGCTCTTTGGCTTACAGCTGAGATCCCTGAATTAGCAATAAATCCTGCTAACTAAGTGCCTTCACTGGAGTTTGAAGAGCCACAGAGAGGCATCCCTCCTGGTTAAGATGAGGAAGGAGAAAAGCTAGAGAAGGAGGACTGCTGAAGTGTAAACAGCAGAACCCAACTTAGATACGCCACCTGTGCTCCTTTTGATAAGCTTTCATGCACAGGCATCCATCAGGACTTGTGAGACTGTGAAGCACACTGAAGGTAAATCAAAAACAATACATAAAAGCTGATGGGCACAGATCTGAGCGTACAAGAAGAGAAGAAACTGTCCTATATAACTGTTCCATATAAACCATAAAGTGCCAAAAGGCACAGATTTTTAATGTACTTTTCTCCAAACACAGCTTTTTAACAAGCACTTTAAGTTGAAGAACTGTATTGTAACATTTGGCATTTATATGTCAAAGCTGTTTTTCTAGAGTTGTGGTAGATCTGCTGCAGTGTGTTGAACACACAACTTTTTTTTTTTCCCAGGAATGCCCAAGTGACCTGAAGCCTACTCATAGCTCAATTCTAAGTCCATAGGATTTTCAAAAGCAAACTTAAAAAGTCAAGTCAATGGAGAAAGCTGAAACAACAGTCAAAACCAGCTTCCAACAAATAAAGCCTAGATAAATACAGTAGCTAATACACACACCCATGGACTTATGACTCAAAACAAATGCAGATGGCCAGAAGGAGATCAGACTTCTCTTGGCAAATTCATCATGGGAATGTGTGGGCAGGTTGGCAGCCCTGCCGTGAGCTGATACAGTCACTGCACACAAGCATGATTCAGACTAGCACGTTAGAAATGACACATCACAGCATTCTTACTTCAACAATCCTTTAAGCTAAGGTAAACAATTATCTGAACGTAAGCAAGCAAACCAATTTTAAGAAATTCTTTCTATATATGTGTTTTATTATACATATGCAGAGTAAAATCTTTTTGCATTGCACAATCTCCCCTCACCCTAATTTTGAGAAGGCTGTATTACACAAACAGCAGACAGTAACAAATAAACTGATAATAATGTATAAAAATATATTGCATGCTGCGCTTTAATATAGGATGAGGGCTTGGATCTAGTTAAGATTCTAAATTTAGTTATTCCTATGCAATATAGGCTCCTATCATCCATTATAATTATGGGATGAAGTTAAAGCTCACTCTAGAATAGGTACCTTACAGTCACTAATCCAAATTGCTCCAGTTACTATATTGACAACAAATTCAGATCTGCACGCATAAGCACTTACTAAGAACTGGGAAAGTCGTAGGTATTGGAACAATCAACATTGTTCATTATGGTAATAGTACCAACTCTCAATCCACTGAATAGCAGGCCGTCACATCAGCAGATAACAGCCAGGCACATTACTCCTCAGGATCTCAGGGGGCAATAATTGCCTATAAACAGCTGCTCCATCACACCTCTACCATCCTTTTGACTCTTCAATCCACATGTCCCATTGAAAAAATCACATTACTCTGAATTATTCACATTATTACAGGGTTATTTAATCCCAAAGCAACCAGAAAAATTGCTAGAGCTGCATTTGTACACTTTCAAATCAGAGCTGGCTGCCTCCCTATTGCCGCTCCCACCTGGGAGCTACAATGAACATAGGCAGGAGCAAACTGGGAGCTGGATCAATGGACGTGGTGATCTTTCACTAACAGCAACACCCTAATTCTGTTTGTAAGAGCAGCTAAATTAATAACAGGCTCACTAACAAGTATCAGCTGTGGTCTGTGTGTGCCCCCTGACTCAACTCCAGCAGAGGTGTCCCACCAGTGGAGAGAGACCTGTCTTGGCTCTCTTTGTTGCCCCTAACAGACAAGACCAAACAGCAGCCTAAAACACAGTTTAAACTATAGAGTCAGAGAAGCTGAACAAATTTTCCCATGGAGGGGGTTGGTTGTTTTGGCTTATTTTTTTTTTTTTTTTTTTTGTCCCAGGATATTTCTGAGCCATTTTTATTCTTTTATAACTCCTTTGGGATGTACTGACCCCCAAAGATTGGGAAAGCTCTGGCTATGGGAACCAGAGACAAGAGCAGTTTACCACATCAATTACAAACTTGTTGAGCATGTTCTTATGACAGATTTTAATTTTCAATACAGCTTACCTTTGCTGTAGATTAAAAACACTGGTTGTAGGCCACTTCAGAGCTCTAGGCCTCTAGATGAATCATGGTAACAAAAATAATTTTGTTCATTACCACCTTTGTCAATACTGTTTGTCTTCAAAAGGATCAATGTGCAGATTTATTTTTATATATTAAATTTATGTAATAATAGCATAGTAAATTATAATTTGATTTTTAAAAATAAATATGTAAAACAATTTTTCAAAAATTTTTTCAATTTTTCAATTTTTTTACTAGACCATATCTGAAATTCTACTTAAAACAGTAATTTACTTGTATAGTACATGCTATGAGTCATTACCCTATTTCTCTAATATATAACTTTAATCAAAGGATTAAAGTACAATTGCTGTCAGTGGAATAACTGACATAGAATCCCTATTTATGAAGGGAATTTAGATGAAAATAATACCAGCTGACATAAGATATATTGTTAACCAGAATTATTCCAAACAAAATGCCAAATAATAGCGCTCTAACTGTAATAATTTTACAAGTAAGGCACAGTCACCAGGCATGCAGTCTCCAATATACAATATTTACATTTGCAAAATCAGGTGTTATCTGAGAATCAGGCATGATTTCCATGTAAGTAGGAGAGGAATTTCAGTAACTGCCAAGAATTCCATCTGTCTGAAATAAGTACTTAACCAAATACAGGTTAGTAAGCCCTGAAATCCTGGGGGGATTTGATAAACCTGATATGCTTAACAGATTTTATTGTTGCATTTCAAAGACTAAACAGATTACCAACTACTGTATTCTGGGCTTCTGATAGGACTAAGCAACTCATTTCATTTCACTGGCATGATAAACAATTAACAGAAATAAATATTTTAAACACTCAAACACAGAGCTGTGTAGAGCAGAGATTAATCTCAATGCCGTGGTCTTTGCTTCTACTACTACAGTGGTACATATTCTCCCTGCTGTGCCAAGGGGTGACAGGGGCATGGCCAGCCTGGTGAACCACAGAGGTGTGACCCGAGAGCCCATGGCACTGCTGTGTTGAGAGACACCAGGCACATGGATTATGGGGTTACTCACGGGTAGTGTGCTGTGTTACTGTGCCCAAAGGGATGTGTCTACTCAAGATTAGTCCTCTGGGCACCCTCCACAGACCGAGGAGAATATGAGTGGTGCCCTTTTCTCTTTTTTAGGAGGATAATGAGTTATATCAGACAAAATATATTAGATTAATACTTTCCATTGTCATAGGTAATCCTATAGTTAAGAGTATTTCTCTTACCACAGCCTGGTAAAACGATCTTACAGCAAGACTGTCTTGCTCTCTTCTTCTTCAATACACACTTACTGCAATATATTGCACAGCTATCGAGCCTTTCCCACGCTACAGATGGAAACTTGCTTTTCTTTTAATCACCTCAGTCCAAGAGGTGGTAGTACATGCATACACTAAAAAAGCCTACCCAAACCCTTTGTTTGGGGAGCTTTTTACACCCAATCTTGGCATTTTTTTTCTGAGAACTGGGCAGTACTCTAAAACAAAGTTCAAGGCAACATGCAAAATTGACACTCTGAATGTACGTGATCTATAAGCCCAGCCTTAATTGCTATCTAGCAATAAGTAATAATAGTAATTCAATTTCTGCTGTAACCATAAGCATCCTACTTCCAACATTCTCTTGTAAATAAAAGTACTTTCCTTCTTGCTGAAGTCACTGAAAATTTATGTTATCATGGACAAAGTGTCAAAGAAAAATTTGCCAATTTAACATTTTGAGTAAGCTCACTATTATTTTTTCCATTTTGAATTCTTAAACACTCAGAGCAGCCATCAGTAACCACAGCCATTACTAGAACCACAGACTGAGACTATGAGACAGCATCTGAAATAGCAGCTATGGGATAGAAGACTGCACATCATACACCTTCCTGAAAACTGTAATCTTACCTGAACTTTGATACTATTTCATTTGGTTCTATCTCTTTAGATTAAGGCAGGAGGAAAATAAAATGAAGGGCCAGATTGACTGGGAAGGCAAACTCTTAAAAATTCAACAGTGAAAATAAACCCTAAAATAAAAACAACCAGCCTAGAACTTTAGTGTGAGCTCTGATTTTGTAACCTAAAACTGTTACTTAACCAGTTATACAGAGACAGCAAAGTCATGCAAAGCCTTCCAGAGTATGCAAAAAGTTAGCTGATTGAAGGAAGATATCTACTAATGGCAGAACAATTCCATTTAAAACTGCTGTACCAGCTGCATTCATACAGCTCTGCTTTTGCCAAGATACAACCTGTATATCAATAGTATCTGCTTGCATAGAAAAGATTGGACTGAAAAAAAATAATGGAAAAAGCTGTGATAAAATGGGGTGTATCACTTTTCTTTTTATTTGACCGCTCTCCAAAAGGGCTTGACTCATCAAAGCAAACAGTAGATTGAAGGAAAGTGAGAATTACTGAAGGAAATAAAATCTGAATGGTAGTTAAGGAAAACAGCCAGTATAAAACCATCTGAATTTGCTATCAGGCACACAAGAGCTCTCTCTACCTGAAAGAAAATTCGTGAAGGTGAAAAAATGACAAGAATTCTCTCCCAGGAGACCGCACTCATTTCAAGTTGCTACCATTTTCAAAGCAAACCAAGGACTTTATCTAACTGCACCACACACAGAAATTCCAGTCTTAAACAACATGCAAAGTGAAAGTAAACAAAAGAATCCACACACGCAAAAAAAGAGCAAACCCAAACAACAAACCAAGAAGCAAGCCATTGTTAAAAAGCAATTTTCTATGTTGATGTTGAAAAATGTAACCTGACAGTAAACATTAAACACAAGTCTATTAGAATCTGAAGGAAATATTGCTCCTCTATTCTAACTTTTCACATTTCCTGGAACCTAATTATGCAGACTGATTATAAGCTTTTTATAGCTATGTAACAGAGTAACTGCTCCCTTTCCTAAAGGAAACCATGATGCCAGGCCCATCACTTGTACAAAATAAGAATATCTTGTTTAAACCTAATTAATCTGGAGTGAGGTTTAACCACTGTCCTTGGTGTAAGCTTGTTCTGGACACACCAAGTTAGCAGACCTATAAACACAGCATCTACACAAGACAGAAAGGAGCAACGAGGAACACAGAGGAGGAAAATGTTTTGAGACAAACTGGCACAACACAGTATTTTCAGACTAATAGCTAAGGCATTTCACAAAAAAACCCCAAGAAAGCATTTATCCAGTGAAGGCAGAGTAAAAGGACGTGACAGATCTAAGGATAAACTTCAAACAGTATTTTTTTAAGTCTTACATGGGGTCCTTAAGATACCTATTTGCAACATATTTTAGGCAACAATGAGAGATGCACTCATCCTTAGAAAGATGAAGGATAATGAATTTTCACCAATTTCATAACCACTGAACTACAAAGTAAGTATGGACTATCTGTCCATTTCTTGAAACCTTTCAACAACTCAGAGTAATGTTAACATGTCAATCAGATCAGTAACACCAATATTAAGCCTCTTCCATGCAAAATTGAACAAAAAATACAGTAACAAAACCAACTCAAAGACACTTGTATTCTATTTGTTTATTAACCTCCACATTACAAACCACCACACTAAACTTATTTTATTAGTTGCTGATGTTCAAATAGCACATTCTCATTAGAGAAAATGGAAATATGTTAAAAGCCCACAGATAATAAGAGCAATATTAAGAAAAAAAAAAAATCTCCAACCAAGCCCTAACTGAAATCCATGTCCCAGTGGATACACAGCTCTTGAGCAAGCATCACTTCCAGCCCTGATCACTCAAGGGGAAGTTTCCTATGGGGCACATGAACTTTCTGTGCATTCTTATGCAAATGGAGGGGAGAGTGCTGGTTGTTTCACATGGAAAGCACTTTTTACACTTTTTTGCTGCTTTAATTAAATTAATTTTAGTGTTCACCAGGTACCTGGTGGCTAAAAGACCAGCTGATGAAAACCATAGTACAGAAATATTAGTTCATCTAGTACAGGCAATGTAGCCATAGCCATCACTTGAGTTTTCTTTTATTAGTTTTACTATTTCTACACATATTTGAGAGTATATCTTATTTCCAGGCTCACAGTAAGTAGAGACTCTTCAAGTACATTTGTTGCACACTATTACAGGAATTCCCACGGGAGAATGTCAAGGATCAGCACTGTCTTCAAGGGCAAAAAACAGGGAGATAAGAAAAGAAACAGTAACATGAAAACGCAGCACAGACAGATTTTGACACTAACATGAAATTTTCCATTTCTAGATGTCAGACTTTTTCTCTAAAAGATTAAAGGATCACAATAAAAGGGCTGAATAGCTCATATAACAAAACACATACTTATTTTCTGAACTCAAATGGCAAAACAAATTGAACCAACAGTGCTTCAAAGAGCACCAAAATCTGCTCTTTAGCTTTAGTCAACTGAACTGCCTTTGGGGGGTTTTAGACAGCTCATGGTAGGAACTTTAAATGGAAAAGTAGATCAAATTCATCGTGGTTCTTGTACCTTGGCTGCTTACACTGCAGTGACACTGCCAGACGCTGTTCAGACCATTTCATGTGAAGGCGTAGGAGCCTTCAGATATTCACAATCACTCCTGATGACTCTGTACTGAGAGTTTAACAGCAAGCTTCACAACAAAACAAAATCTTTCGGTTCACCACTGGTCTGGACTGTTTTGGCAAAGGTAACACCACTTGCTGTGTGAAGTAGGAGTGGCAATCTCCCAAACCAGGATGACTGGTTTCAAGAGGGACTAGTTAGACTCTCCTTCCCCAAAAGTGTTGGTCTCAAAAGTGGCTCCTGCTGTTGTACAGAGGCATCAGTTTTAAGTCTCTCAGCATAGTAAAGCAATCTTTGAAACAGATTTCTTTCACCAGTACTGGCACACAAAACAAGACCATATGCCTAAGCTATAATATGCAAGACTTTCCAAAGACAGCTTATTTTTCTAGTAGTAAATGTAATTTACATAGACTGAACTTTAGGATTTGTTTACAAGATTCATGAGAAAAACTGGCTTCCTTACAGTATAGAAAAACCACTACTCACAGGGAGCAAGCTTTAATATTGCAAAGTCACTAGCCCTACTGGGGACACCAACCCAACTTCGGTTTATCTGCCTCTCACAGTGGCCAAGAGAAATAGCTGACTTCTCTAGAAGAAAAGTAAGAGCAAGAAAGGCACAACAAGGAGTTGCTTGGAGCTGCTGAAAGAGCACAACAGCAGGCCAAACTGATGTGGCTGAAAGCAATGGGAACAGGAAAGCTAAGAAGAAGGCCCAAGCAGATGGGGAATGAAGAGCCAGCAAAGCAAGTGAAAAAGTAACAGGATTTATTTTCAACAAATAACTGAAAGAGCTCAAAGGTAGGAGCCATGGACAGAACAGAGAAAGTCCAACTTGTGTAAGGAACACTAAAATCAGAGAACACACACGAATGCAAATGTGAAGGCTGAAGAAATGAAGCTCAGATGAATACAAGAAGGAAAAAACAGGTGCTGCGAGTAATTGTGCCAGAAGAGCTTTGGACTGCTGCATTCTGTTTCACACACACTGCACACACAAAGAACCTTACTTTGCTGTCTGTTCCTAATTATGCCTGGACAGAAAGCTCAGATCACACTGCAGTAGGCAACATTTCTTTTCCCAGGCAGGGGTGGGCAGCATTATCCCACTGGAAACTCACAAGGATGAATCCAGAACCCCAGCCAGCTTTCAGTGGGGATTACAAATAGCACAATTTTTAGGGGAATATGAGGGCTCCTCAAAAAAAGCAGGTACCCAAAACACATCATCAATAGGGAAAGCATCTCCAAGTTTGGCAAGTTTCTAAAGCTGGAATCTTTAAATTACTGTGTTGAACCAGAACTATTCACTAGTCTTCTGTAAAATTAATGCTTTTGTTTAAAGGCTTCAACTGGTCTATTATAGTAGTACTACAGAAAACATTAAAAAAGTCCTTCTACTACTCTTAATTTCTTCCACATGTGGAAGAATGAGCTGAGAGGCATTTAGAGATTTCTAACCTTTTATGTTCTAAAGTAGGGACACAGGTTGCGAAAGGTACATAAACAACTCCTATAAGCAAAGATAATTATAAAATTCTGAATTTAGGTGTCCAGAATCCACATTTATCCTATTACACATATAGACATATTCTTGACAAACTGGGTAACTTCCTCTATAGACTACACAATTTGCCAAAGAAACATCTTCTGGCACAAACAACAAAAAGCACAGAAAGAAAACAGTTTTAAAGTAAAAGGACTTAAGTCCCAAAGGTTTTCATTTGGGTTGTTACCTATGATACTATGGTATCTAATGTTTGTCATTTCTCAAGTGTCAGTGATAGCCAAGTTTGTTACCTAAAAGTAGGTCAGGAGAACCTCTTGGCTGAGCTCCTGCAGCTCTGCAGATCGGTAGATCTTGTACTAACAACTGTGTCAAGTTTGAATGCCTTCTCATTCTTTGCTATCAGTTACACTGTTAAAGAAATCCGCCTGATCAAAACAAAAAACAAGTCAACTCACCTCCTTCTAAGAGGAATTTTACATTACAGGAAATTCAGAAACCTTCAGAAATAAAACATTTTTGCTTATTTGTTTCAGATTAAACCTTGAGTGAAAATAGTCAGCATTGGCAGAAGTCTACCAAAAAATTCCAGAGATTTCAGCATACCTTCTAACTCGTTAACACAAAGCTTATCGAGATCATTACATATGTTTTCAATCACTTCAGACAAATGCACAACAGTATTACAAAAATCACCACTGCTTATTCTATTTAAGAAACAACACTTAGTTATTTCTGCTCTTTGCTTTCCATGAGCTTCCCAAGAATTTTTACTGATTTTAGATGTATGGTCTGACTTTAGGAATGGATTATTTAATTTTTTAATGAAGGAATGGTAACATCCATAAAGGCAATTTGAATAAAATCCAAGTAAACAAAAACACATCATTATATCCTCTTTTTCCTCCATCATCACTCCACAAATCCCACCACATGCTGGGCTCTGAAACAGCTGACCAGAAATTGAGAATATCTGCTCAGGTTAGCACTATTTGATAGATAATTGTCACTGGAGAGGGAGAAGGTCTAGACTGCTTCCTATTGTTTGATTTTTTTTTTCCCCTTCTAATGAGAGGAAGCCATTAAAATACATCCAAAGCTTTCTTCAGAACTAGACAGAAAAAGTCATGTCAACATCAGACAGTTTTAGGGAGCCGTAATTCAGATGCCCTACATAGGGTTGTTCTTAGGGGCAGATATACATCAACTGAAAAAATCCCAAACTTGTTTCCCCCCTTTGACAAGAGCATGCAAAAAAAACCCAAAAACCAACAAACCCACAAACAAACAAACAAAAAAAACCCACCAAAAGTTTTAGTTATAACTTTGTGGTTGTAACGAACTCATACATCACTAAATATTTGCCTGTCAGCTAAAGTCCCCATTAAAGCAATTATAAACTCTACAAGTATTTGATTTTATTTTTTTTTTAATTGGCCTTAAGTTGATAGAATGTCCATGAGAGATATAAAACCACAGATGACAATACTTTACACTATTGGGCTGAAAAGAAGAAACAGAACAACAGATAAGAAATAATGGGATTTCATGGGTTAATTTCCTTTAGTAGCACCTAACCTGCTCATATTGGGCACTTTGGCTTTATCAAAGTGAAAAAGAAATGGTGGTTTTAACCAGATAATTTACAGTCCCATGTAACTCTTAAAACCATTTCATACTTAGCATCTGAACCATCCTTACCCATTTAAATGAGCTTTCATTGCTCCCTAGAAGTCAGATGTCACTACTACGAATCAATTTTTAAAAAATCTTTCTTTAAACTGTAGGAAATCAGTTAACAACTGGACATAATTTTAAGAGAACAAATGTTTATGATGTAGTTATCCATGAACTCCAAAGCATAATTATATGCAAAGAGTTCATGAAAGCCACAAATAAAAGAAATTGGAATGGCCTTAAGGAGGTCCACTGGCCCAGCCCTACTCAGAGCAGGTCCAGCTGGGCCAGGGTGCTCAGGGTCATCTCCAGGTGAGTACCGACTCTTTCCAAGGATGGAGACTCCACTTCTCTCTAAGCAGCGCCCCCCTGCACTTGACTGTCCTCAATTTTTCCTTCTATTTTTCCTGAGAACTATTTCAAATTTCCCACACTCTAACTTGTCTTCCTGGCCTCTAACTCTTTCCCTGTGTTACCAGGTCACCCAGGTCTTTTCCTACAGGCCTCTTTTTCCACTTGTTTCCCAGCCCTCTCTCTTGCACAGAGTTACACCATCCTAATTGCTGGGCTGCTCATCTGCCTTTATCTAAATTCATGACATTCCTGTCAGCCCATTTTTCCATCGTTTCTAGGTCACTCCAAAAAGCAGCCCGCCTTATAACATGTGCAGTCCTCGGGCTTGCAGATAGTGCAGTCTCTCTCATTACACAGCTTATTCATATAGATGCTAAATTGTTCAGCCCATTATGCTTTAACCACAATACTTCATTATCTGAAATAACTATTTTGTTCTACTTCCCAGAGGGACAGAAATCCTAAGTAGAGCATAAACGTAGTGGTCTGAACTGAACAGCTCTCAACATTGCACCAAAGTCTCCCCTCACACAAGTAAAATTCACAAAGAGCCATGAGTAATTTCTGTGATACCCATGTGAATTTTAACTTGCTCTTTTAAGGCTTTTCTCATGCTGTTGAGATATGTTTCCTTCCTTATCTTCCCTGGGTGTGGTTGGCCTTCCTTCAACCTCTACTCCCCTGAGGTCCTTGACAGGATTTTCTGGATCATGGGGTTTGTTTGGGTTTGGATTTTTATTCTGTTTTTAATTCCAGTCTTTAGAAATTGAAAGGATAAGTTTGCAATAATTCCTCAAAAATTAAAAAAAAAAAAAAAAAGTTGCAGAGGTACTTATTTAATTATGATTTAAAGTATTTATTTTCACATTCTTATTTTAGAAAATGAGTAAGAGTTTCTAAGAAACCTTTTCTAACTTCATCCTTTTCTGGACAGAAAATAACAGTTAATTTGTTTCTCTGTTCAGTGGGTGAATACTCGGAAACAAAATAAAGCATAATAATTATCTGATTGTTACTAATAGCTTTAGTGTGTTTATTTTAATCAAACTTTTCAATTTTGAGGCAATTTTTTGTAGCATCATCTACTGGTCCTCCATGAGAAACTTTTAGTTGGGATTATGAAAAGTGGGAAGATTAATCTAACCTCATTTTCTCTAGTTAAAACCATCCTGTTATCCACATTTTAATGTAAATTAATGTAAATTACTAGTGGCTGAAAGACAGACATCTAACATTCTCTGTATTGTTCTAATTATAATTAATATTGCTTCTAAGTTAGATCATAGAAATATTATAGCCCCAATATGGGGTTTTTTTGTTTCAGCATTGTTCTTAGATAATTAGAGTCAGACAATTAGTTTTCCTTAGTATTTGTACAGTGTTTACTCACGTTATTTGACAAATTAGGAAAAAAAATGCAAAGTCTGAATTTGTAAAAAAATTACATTGCTGGAGGGATTTTTAATGTCAATTCTGAGCCTTGAAGAGTTGTAAGTAAAAAAAGAAACAACAAACAAACAGTGGATACTGCAGAAACATTACAGTACACTGATTCTGAGAGCATTATCAAACCTACCAACACTGTATTGCTAAACAGCTCCAACTATCACAGTTCAACAATAATTCCCTACAATATCCATTAATGGATTAATATATTTTAAGGTAAAATTCCAGAAGGGATCATTTCCATCTGCAAACAGAAAAGTAATTCAGAATATTATTTTTTTAAACACTGCAGATGGTAAGGGATGGGGGGGGAAGAGAGAGAGAGATCCCTCTCTCAGGGATCAAGATCTGTCAGAGCTCTCTGGCTGCTCAGGTCCAACACAGGACCCGCACACATAAAGCCAACGCAGATGGTTGTGCCAGCCTGGATTGAAGGAGGGAATCACAAACTCCAGCCAAGCAGTTACATGAGCAACAGCCCCGCTGGATGTGCCAACAGAAGAATGCATTTGGAAGATCAGTTCCTGTTGTCGAAGGCAGCAGCAAAGCTATGCTGACAAAACACTTCCTCCTGCAAGGCACACATCCCATCTCCTCCGTGAGAGAGCTCCACTGACACAGCTGCATCAGCAGAGCCTCTGCTCAGCCCTCCACAAAATCACCGCCCATCCCTCCCCAAGAGAACCTTTAAGAGCTCTTCACATCATTGCCCTATTAAAAAAAAAAAAAAAAAAAAAAGACTGGTTAAATAATTTTGGTCTGCCTCTTGTTTCTGCTCAACAGCCTGTGCAAACCAGCCTTTAAACACATATATACACAAAAAAACTGCTTCAATCTGAGCACGCATTTGCAACCAAATGAACTGGAAACTAATATATAACCCTGGTTAACGCAGTACCATGTCTCACATTCTGAGTGTTGTTATTCTATTTGCTAAGGGAGAGCCAATAGCAATGTCACACATCATTTTCTGAAGCAGGGAAGGGGAAATGGAACATCAGTCAGGACACTTTCCCAGGAGAACACACTTATACAACCTGAAGTGTTCCAGCCCCTTGAATGCAGTGATTCTTGCATGCACTTCATCAGCTTTTTCTTCTAAAAATACAAAAGAACACCTAAGTGCTCTGGCAATTAAAAAAAAAAAAAATTAAAAATCTGGAAATCTTTTGAGCTGGGACACTTAAAACTACCAAAGTACACAATTACAATTTTTATTCTTCCTTAATTTTCAAAACCCCTATCCAGGGCTGCTCTACATCCTAAAAATGAATGCTTTACATTTTGTCAAGGATTAGTGTCTAACCTTGAGAAATATTTACAGAACCATGTAAAAAAAATTTCCAGGTGTTCATTCTATAATATAGGACTTTTTAACTCTGGAAGTTTTTTTCTAGGTATATACACATCAGTGTACCAAAATAAAAATCAGAGGACATACTAACAATACTAATGAATATAAGCACTGCTGTTTGTCTTTCCCACATTTCCCATACTAAGAAAATTCATGGGAAAGCTGGCCTGCAGATGGTCTTACCAGCTACAAGAACATGGTTTACCTCAAAAGCTGGTTCTTTATTCCATTCTTCAATTCCACATTTTGGTAAAACAAGCTCTAAGATCCCTTTATGAATTTATTTTATGGGATTTGTTCCTTGAATGGATATGCAGAAAAATGTATTAATGGAGGGCCAGCATTTTTTTTTTTTTTTTTAAGTAGCAGAGTTTGGGAATTTGAATGCTTTATGTTCCTGCCAGCATGAGGAGCTGCAGACAGATTAGGATCCTGGCAGCACATCAGCAATGGGTGAGTTAGGCTGGTAGAGCAGCCTTACTCACTCACTGAACCCTAGATCAGATGCAACTGTTTGTGTCTGAATGAGCACCAGGCAATAGCAAAACAGACTTTATATGATACTACCAGCTTAACAGCATTAAAGCAGTCAGCTATTTAATTCTTTTTAATAGCTCCTATGAAACAGTACTTTACCAAGACATTAGGCAGGAATATAGCAATAGCTATCCAGCAGGGGTATGAGATGCAGGAATTTGAGCACTTGGTTTGATCACTGTATGTCACTACATGCACACATTACCAGTAGCTATGGACATTGATCCCCATCTGATTTATAGAACCCTGGGTAAAATAAGTGCAGCAGAAATATTTTCATCACTCTGACTTAAGAGACCCTATCTTATACTCACACAGAGCAAGCATTGTTCCTAAGTGAGAAGGTTTTTGGTAGATATAAGTGGAAAAAAGCAAAAACATGGTATACATAGGCAGGTCTACGTCAATTTTTTCACCCTTTCATTATTATGTTCTGAGAAATCAAGAAGCTCTCAGCTTCTCTCAGCTACAGAAATCAGTCTGTAGGTAGCAAGTCAGTAGCATTTTAAGTTGCCTTTGCTAGCTTTAACAACTCACTCTACTGGGGCAGATGACAGCTTGGAGGAGAAATGACAGGACACTCCCAGGAAAGTGCTGCCCGCATTTTGGTGCATGTCAAATCTCACTGATCTTATTACAGGTGAAATTCTTTCACTCTCTCTTGTTATGAGAAGGATGGTTGCTCAAGCAGAAACAAACCACAGTATATCAGCACTAACTTCGAGCCCCAGCAACATCATAAATTGCATCTGATAAAATTGAAATTTGTATAAAGGCTATTGTTTTCTCTCGCATGGATTTAAACCACAGCATACATCTGTGTACATTCAAGACATACAATGAAATATTTTTATTACCCTAAAACATGTTGGGGGCCTACAGAATTGCATTAACCTTGACAACTAAATCCCTTTGAATCCCTTATTTCTTAATGATACATATTAGGTACATGTACATTCGGTACTTGGCTTGAACTGGAGGCAGCCCTTTGAATCAAATTTCCTGGCTGTCACCGCTCAGTGTGTTTCACTCATGTTGTGGAACAGTATTGGAGCACTTGAAGTGAATTATTTTTGGATAAAAAGCAATTAGAACATTAGTTCCAGGAGTTCATCTAATATGCCTGAGCTGTAAGCAGACACTCATTTCATGGGATCAGACTACAGTTAGCCCAAAAGTTAAAAAAAAGCAAACCGAAAAACAAAAAAACAAAAAACCCCCACACATACACACAAAAACTAAAACAAAAACAAACTCCCAAAACCCAAACAATCACAAAACTAGCACAAATATTCTTCTCCCTAACAAATAAAACTAAACAAAAAAAAATGAAAACAAGTCTTTAACAGGTCCAAGTGTTAAAATCTCATTAAAAAGTCTTGTGTACTGTGGGTGTCTGATCTGCAGATCTATGTCATTTGCTATTGAAAATACAGGCCATAAATCACCTCATTTACTATTTGTATACTGTTTGCAAACCTATACATGTGAGCATATAACTTTAACTAAGATGTAAGAGATTGATATGGAAACTATTCTAATATGACCACAGGCTTAGCAAGTGTTACGTTTTTCTCCCCAATAGAATAAAGAAAAATGTCACATTCTTTTTTATTACGTACTTGTTAGATTTCCACTGACACGTTAACATAAGCAAGAATAATATGATTAAATTATTCTGAGTTGTGCAGTCATAAGAATTGCACATGACTCAGAACAACTGCAAATTGAAAAAAACAGCTTGTAACTCCAAGAGGAACTACAGAAACAGATTTTTGCTTTCTCCCTGAAGAGGTTCCTGATCAGTGGCGATCCTGATGAAGGCTTTTGTGCTATTTCTACTCTTTTATCATTGATTAGGTCAAGTGCAGCCCCAATAAGTCTTCTTTTGTGCCAGCCAAACTTTACAGTTTACTCATATCTCTTGTAACTCCATAGTTAGCAAACCTCTAGCAGACAAATTTCTTCTCTAGTCACTGAGATTGCTGAGCCTGTAAAGCTCCAGCTTGTTTGAGGGCCTAGAACACAACAAGAAAGGTGTTCAGTTAGCCAGTAAATACCATGGAGGTTTACACCTTTGAAGTAGACAGCACATTCAGCAATGGGACAAGCTTTTTAAGGAAATCAAAGGTAAAAGCATACAGGCATCCCTCTTTCCTCTAGGCTATAGGTCCACCCAGCTCCTTTTGATCTAGTTTCATTACATTCACACATGTTGCAGTATTTTGAAGCTTTCCCTGCTTTGAGCACAAAGCTGGACTAGGTAAGCTCCAGGAGTCCCTTTCAAACGAAATTATTCTGAGACTGAGTCTCAGTTTCTGGGCTACTATTAGTGCATCCAGAAAACAATGAGAATTCAAGCAAAACCTAAAGCTGTAAAAGAGCTTTAAGAAAGGTGCTTGGCATGGGAACAGCTGCAAGCTGAAAATAGATGGAAAAACAGAGAACAAAAGATTCCAAATATCAGAGGCAGAATTCTAGCAAGACAGATTATCCCCTTTTCCAAGTGAGTGAAATCAATTATGACAGCAATACAGACCATGCTCCTATCTGTAGGTTGCTAGCCAGCAATTTCAAATTCCCATTGCTAGCTTTTGTATTACTTTATTTAGTAACAGAGGTAGCAGCTACTTTAATAATTCACTCAACTGGAGCAGAAGACAGCTTGACACAGTTAGTGTGGAATATTTTTAAAACCTTTCCTTTATGTCTCCTCTGCAGCACACTTGGACTGTGGCTTGCAGTTTAATTTTCAAGCACCACAACCTAAATGAACTAGGAGAGTAAAAAAAAATACAAAAACCCTAGGGTATGGAAAATAAAAGAAATAAAATCATCACAGCTTAGTTGCTCTGTAGATCCAGACAGAAGGTTCTCAAACTGTGAAATTAAGCTCTTGAGTGATGATGAGATTGTTCACTAAGTAGTTATTAGAAGCATTCCTTGGACTTATTACAAAAAATTTTGCTTCAGAAACAGCCCCAGATGGCCTCCTCTCGGGCCAGAAAGAGCAGGATGGGATGAGAACTAGAACTAGGTCTGATAGACCTTCCCCTCACAACAGCTACTTACACAAATAGAATGAACATTTAGCTCAGTAAGTATTTCCCCAGCCTTCTCCAGGAGCTGCCCTAATTACTCCGTATTTCATTTACAGAAGTGCTGATTTCAAAATCCCTCCCCTCCCAAAAAAAAAAAAAAAAAAAA
>VWZN01021227.1:92211-102389 GCA_013396955.1 Regulus satrapa
GGAATATCACTCACAAGGGACAAAAGGAAGAAAATGAAATTGTGATATGCAATCTAAACTGGATACCAAAATTATTTCATACCTCACAGCACCTACTCTGTTCCAAAGATAAACACAATTCATTAATAAGACAGATGAACCTAAAATACTAACAGAAGACTTAAGACTGCATCTATTTCAGCAAAGTTACATTGAACCAAAAGTAGTTTCAGTTTTTCAAATCATTTCTAATGATAAGAAGAATAAGAAGAAGCAGAACAGTCATCTTTTGGGGGTTTTTTTAAGGGAAAAAAAATTCTAAGCCAGGAATGGGTAACAGCTACTACTTAAACAATAAAGTAAAAACCTAAGCATAAACATGCAATGATAAAATTCATGGTTGCTCTATGCCTCACTGATATCTTAGGACTGATGAATGTGCTTTCTCAGCTCCCACACCAGACAACTACATGTTGATCTATTTCCACATCTTTGGCTGAAAGTCAGAAGTATTCAGATCATAAGAGCCTTTTTTCCTTCAGTTCTACGTTATGTGTTCTTGATGTATATAAAAAGTGTTTACTCCGCACTTCCTCTGCTTCCTCTATATTCTAAACAAATTCGGGTCCTGCTCAGAGTATTGTGTTTCACACAGGAATAGGCACTAACAGTGTTCAAGTAAATTACAAACAGTGATTTCAACAGAAAGTACACNGAAGGGGGTGTTGTCATTAAAAAGCCAGAATTATTTTTGCCTTTGTGGAAAAATAAATTATGTATTTTTAAGTAATTCTTGTATTTCTCTTGCAGAGCAGTACTATCTAAGCCCCATGCCAAAAGAAAACTTACTGGAATATCACTCACAAGGGACAAAAGGAAGAAAATGAAATTGTGATATGCAATCTAAACTGGATACCAAAATTATTTCATACCTCACAGCACCTACTCTGTTCCAAAGATAAACACAATTCATTAATAAGACAGATGAACCTAAAATACTAACAGAAGACTTAAGACTGCATCTATTTCAGCAAAGTTACATTGAACCAAAAGTAGTTTCAGTTTTTCAAATCATTTCTAATGATAAGAAGAATAAGAAGAAGCAGAACAGTCATCTTTTGGGGGTTTTTTTAAGGGAAAAAAAATTCTAAGCCAGGAATGGGTAACAGCTACTACTTAAACAATAAAGTAAAAACCTAAGCATAAACATGCAATGATAAAATTCATGGTTGCTCTATGCCTCACTGATATCTTAGGACTGATGAATGTGCTTTCTCAGCTCCCACACCAGACAACTACATGTTGATCTATTTCCACATCTCTGGCTGAAAGTCAGAAGTATTCAGATCATAAGAGCCTTTTTTCCTTCAGTTCTATGTTATGTGTTCTTGATGTATATAAAAAGTGTTTACTCCGCACTTCCTCTGCTTCCTCTATGTTGTAAACAAATTCGGGTCCTGCTCAGAGTATTGTGTTTCACACAGGAATAGGCACTAACAGTGTTCAAGTAAATTACAAACAGTGATTTCAACAGAAAGTACACAGTGCCCTGCAAGGAGTGCCTCCAGGGTGCCCCGTGACCTCCTTCTTCCAAGGCAGGATTTTTGCTTCCGGAATTATGCAACAAATTACATTAGCAAAGCTTAAGACCAAAACATGTTTCCTTATGCATGCAATGCAGCCGTTATTTTTCATTAACTCCTAAAATAAAACTACACCAAGGACTATGCATAAGTAATTCTCAGTTAAAATCAGAGACCTGTTTTTACCAGAAATATATTTAGCTTTCTCCACAGCATTTTTTTTTCCCCACTGAAATCACCCAAAGATTTGGACTATTAAAGTCATCTGAATTAAACAAAGTGAGATACTCTAATATTCATCCCTTTAAACAAATTAGTCAGACTAGCCAAAACCACTTACCTTGCAAACTATAAATATTTCAACATTTCTTTCTACACTGGCTGCTAGGAAACAAGCTTCAGAAATCTTTGGAGGTTACAGGAGCTCAAGCTCTCCAAGTGACAATGGGTTGTTTTTTTGGGTATTTTTAAGGATTAATGCACCAGGGTTAATGCATGATTAATTTAATGGCATTTTTGCATGAAAAGTTTTGCAGTAGCTTCCTCTATTGAATCCTTCTACCGTTCATTTATTCTCAGCTTACACTACTAAAACTGGTATTAGAATCAAGTTTTTAGTCTTTCCCTAATACCTCCTACACAAATTGATTACTCACATAAAAGCCATAAGCTTTTTATGAGTAGGATCCAACCTTTAGGTTTCCTGTTGGCTGGGAGAGCCTGTCAGTTCCAGCTCCTGGAGCTATCCGTGATGTGTGTCACACTGGCAGTCCTTTGAGGCAGCCTTAAAATTCCTACTATCATGCTGCACATCACAAAATCAAGAAAATTAGTCATAATGATAACACATAATTACACAGCAATTTTCTTATTTCTCTGGAAGCATATAATTTCATTCTAGAAAAAAAAGAGAAATATGTCTAAAATGTAAATTAATGGAGATTCAGCAATCATCTGATCTGACAGCAACCATTTACTTCTCAATTAAAGGTATAAATTTGCAACAGAGGGGACAAAGGGCAAGGTAAAAAAAAAGACTGACTGACATAACAGCTCAATCTCTGCAGGCTGCATAAAGGAAATAGTAATAAAAATGATTCCATTTATTTTGACAATTTCTTAAAGCACCTGTTAGATGGCCTCCCCTATCTGCCTTGACTTCATCCATGTCTTTGATTTTTTTTTCTTTGAAGATAACAGACATACGACACAATTCACAGAGAGCTTGCACAGTTGCAATTTTAGAACCACAACTCACTTCACAGGTTTTGAGAATAGGACACCAACAATAAATAACACTTGTTAATATATCAGCTGGGTAAGGCAAATTTCTCATGACTGCAAGCCCTTCTAGAAAGCAGCACTGGTGACTGTGTCTGATCTCTTCCCCCTGAATGGTACGGCAGAACATTCTAGTGTCAAGCCAAATTCATCCTCTGCCTCTGAATAGAAACCATCAGCATCTTAATTTAAATATTTGAATTCCTACGTCAGATAAAACACTTGGAAGCACCAAAACCTTTCCCCAGTCTCTTGCAATTTAATGCACAGCCTTGCTACTTCTACCTGTCCATGGGAACCTTGTTCCAAGTCCAACCTATCCTAGTTTGTAGGTACATGGTTGCTGTGTCATGTTTGTCTGTAGTTTCCTACACTAAAATTTTGCAATCATATATGTATGTATATATTACCAACTGGTAACCCTACCCACATTCTATTGCCTTTTTCCTATACCAGATTTAGCTCACTGGTTTTACATTAAACTGGACAACAGAGGTAATTTCTGGGAGACTATTCCCAGTCATGGGCCAGGCCTGGTCTGGGTACAATGTACAGAGAAAGCATCTCCATGAAGGACAAGAACATTCAAACAAAGTTTAACTAATGCCCTCCTTGCAAAAAACTTTATTATTGTATAACCAATCTCATTAGACAGACACACAAACCAATAGTGTTATTTCTTTCTTTTTTTTTTCTACCCTTTCCATGCTAAACTTCCAGCCATGATGGGTCACAGAGCACACAGCCAACCTCCAAAAACTTGCTCCAGCCAGGGGAGCACAAATGACACCTTAAAAGAGCTCTTCAGCTTTGCAGGGAGGACAAACCACTTGCTGCTGTGGCTGAAATCCCAGGATCACATCCTACACTAAATGTTGCTTTTGAAGCTTCTTCGAAACAGCTGGTCCACTAAAAATTCTCAACTATAAACTGGAAAAATTAAGGTCCTTCCTTAATGAAAAACCTAATTGAAGCATATTAATACTCTCTTTCAGACCTCCAGAGCTGGAGCAAGGAGACCTTTGGCACAAAACTCTGCATCAACCCCTGCAGGCACATGCAAGAGCAGCCAGAAGCAAGTCATGAACTAAATACAGCCCACCTGAGCAGGCAAGGAAGGAAAGCATGACAAAGCAAAGATGGCACATTTTAACCTCTGGTCATTGGTTAATAAGAAACATTGCTGTCACACACAGTTCTCTTCCTCCTCCCCTCCACAAGGCAAGCAGAGCTGGGGGAGAGAACATTCTGCCTCCTATGGTTGAAACTTCTATTTTTTTCAGTAACAGTTCGATACAAGACACTGGTTCAGCAGAATTGGACACATAAAGTGCAGAATGCAAAGTAAGAATTTATAGACTGCAAGATACTCCCTGCAGTTTATTTTACCTAGACAGAAGTAAAATTTCCTCAGTGAATTCTACTCCTATTTATTGTCAACATCCATAAGTAAGATTAAAAAAACAACTCTCAAGTACTCTGGCCAGCATCTCTATAAAACCTACTGCCAAAAGGCACATTTTACCCTGTTTAAATACAGAGATCCTGCTTACAAGATGCTCTGTGCCAGGATTATTTTTTCTATTCAAATAGCATTTATAATCAATGGCCATAGGATTCCTCAAGCAAAAGTAAAAAGGTCAATTTTGTATTCAACTACTGAAGTTCACATGAAAATTACACAACTAAAAATCGTTTTTAATGCCTGAAGCAGCTTTGCAGCAAAACAGTTCTAGATTTCAGCTTCCTGTGACAACTTATACCATTATTCAATTGCTATTACTGCTATTTAGCTTACTGCATAACTTCTCCTTCATTGTATTTGCTTTTAATTCAAGTCACAGAACTTTCTTCCCAACTTGCTGTCTCAGCACTGTGTTTCATAACTGCAAGCAAAGAATTGGAGGCCAACAGGAAGAAAAGGACATAACATCAATCACAGCAACTTACCTACTAGGTCAGGAGCAAAGTATTGGAGGCAACAAACACTGTGAGCTGTATATATTAAATAGAAGACAGTGATAAAATAATCTGATTTAAACTCTTTGTGCTTTCTTCTTATTAATGGTATGCAGGACAACCTGCCTTAAAATAAGGAAGGTGGGAAATAAGCACAGAATGGATTTTTAAAGCCCCTCCACACATACTGGAAATAAAAGCAGTCATACAAAGGACATCCTGCATGGCTATTCCTCCCTCACACCTCAACAAGGTGTCTGCAGGAAGGAAGAATACACTGCCAGTGGGACAACCTCCTCACCCAGCCATGTGGTAGCCACCAGTGAGCCACTGTCCAGCTCACAGCCTTGCCCAAAACCAAAGCAAACAAGGTGGCTTCAGTTCTGCCAGCCTGAGACTTATGATCCCGATCACTAAGGAGCAAACAGTTCTTGTATGAGCCAACCTCACGCTTGAAGACCCTCCTGGTTTAGGCTGCCCTTCTACAGAACAGCAACTGGTGTCAAAGACCCCAGTAAGAGATGAAAAATGCAATGCTTGTCAAGCACACGGGCAAAATTGATAAAGTTCACTCTAAGATGCTTCAAAGACCAGATCTATTCAGTTTTTATTCTAGCACAATCACTATACTACGTACTCTTGTCAAAGATCTGAAAAATCACCTGGTTATCTCTATCAAGATGAGAATTGCTCTGCTATATGAACTAGCAGTGATAACAACCAAGAACTATTATTGTTAAAAACTTCCAAGTTTTAAAGGGCAAAAATTTTAAGGAAGTAGAAGACAGTAAGAGTGATCAGCAACTATACTAAAAATAAATCCTCAAATTATACCTCTACTTCCACATTAAGCCGACAATCTTCTCATCTAAAAAAACCCACTCTCTTTCTTACTACCACTAAAAATTAAATAATCCCTTGCAATATGAAGTTACTTCCAGAAAATCTACCTTAAAAATTATGCATTATAGATAATTCTAATATGCAATTTAAATAAGTGTTTTACTCCTCCATCCCCAATGTCATCAGCTCTCTTCCAGAACAGCTATCTACAGGTAAGGCAAAGGCAACATACACTGAGCAATGGCCACTCCAGAGGACCGACCCAAAGCAGACACAAGTTTAAGATGTGAAAATATGAACAGCATCAAGAGAAGGAAAAAAATAGTCTTATATTACTTAGTATTTTATAAAAGAATAGATTATTTAAAGGAAGTTCTTAAATGCTTCTTCTATTTACCCATCAGGCAGAGAAAATCTCCCTGACATACTTGATTTTTTACTGAGGTTTGGGTTTTCTGAGACCTGTTGCAGGGTTGCCCGCTAATGTCAAAGTCATAAAAAGACCTTTTTTATATGTCACATAATCCAATCACAGGTTTATACTTTCTCAAAATCAAATTTGCTTTTAGAGAGGTGACTAGTTGTGTACAGAACAAAAATCTATCTGTATTTCACAAGCTGAAATACTACTGTCTGAAATGTAGAGCAAAATGGGAAGTTCATGAGTTTCTCTAAGAAGTTTACAATTGATTTTTAGTAAATCAGTACACCTAGCATGTGCAAACTGATAAGAGAGACATAGGTTCATATCTAAATGACCCTCTAATCACCTGCTCATTCCCTCAGCCTGGAACTGATTACTTACTGAGGGCTCTCCATTTGAGCCACTGTTAGAAATAAGACACTGGCATGAATGGGACCTTTGCTCTGCTCCAGTATGGTCCTTCCAGAGTAAATCCCAAAGTAAGTCAATCCAGTGACAATCAACTCCAGCCAACAACTAATGTCACTTAGTGAGAACCTGCTAAGGTTCAGGGGCATCACATCTGGGACGGGCATAACACCAGTGCACTTGCAGGTGAGATGGACAGACACAGCGCTCTCAGATATTCACAGCCCTGTCAGACAGTCTGCTCTGAAATTCTACAGCGCTTTAGTGCAACTCAAATAAAGAGAAAGAAAAAAAGAGGGGCCAACAGTTTACAAGCACATTATACTCAGCAATGATGACAGCAGTCACTCAGTAGAGGAGTTAAAATCAGGCATGTGGGGAGGAGAAAGAGCCCTCCAGCACTTAAGATTTAATAGAGTCGCTTATTTACTGCTCACTGAATTGCTCTGCAAGAATACAAAAGCAGCCTGGAACCAAAGCATTTCTCCAATGGCAAAGTTTCTCAATCAGGGAAGAGTTTACACTTGGCAACTAAAACAGGCTATTGGGAAAGTTTTGTATTAAAATACGTGTTCTTTTATCTTCACACTCAGACTCTGAAAATAAGCTGCTTATGGGAAAGTGTGATGTGCTTAAATATTGAAAGGTTAAAAAAATGAAAGATGAAACTGTAGTGTTAAACTGTTTGCATGCTTTAAAACTGTAAACTTGTCCACTGAATAAAGTGTAAATGAGATTTATAGTAGAGAAAAAGCAAATTACTTCCACACTTCTGTAGCTCAGCAGCTTAAAGAGCATGCAACTCCCAGCCAAATCTATTTCAGTGAAAAGAAGTGAAAACTGTGTTTGTTTTCCTTGCAATTGCTATTTACAATGTATTTGGTCGCCGGAGGGAAAAAGACAATTAGACAATTACCAGAAAGGTTCTAAATACACTTTTAAACACTAACAGCCTAAAATCTCAGACAATAAACTGAATAACAATTATTGTCCATAGGCTTGGACACACATCCTCAAGTAATTAAATTCAGTCTGTTACAATCCACTGTTTGTCATGATTTTTGATGTATCACTGCTGCTGAGATAGCACAAACAATTCCGGGACCCAATATGCTTTACCGGAGGTAGGGAGGAAAGGGAGGCAAAATAAAACACAAAACAACTAAATATTTCTAATTGAAGTTTTTCCCACTGAAGGTTGGAAATATTTGTGAATTACTAACATAGTAAAACATAAAGGATTTAAGAATGACATTGCCTAGGGAGCAAATTTTGCCATACAAATAGAAGTAGAGGCCAAGCAAAAAGGAAGAAATTTAGGTATTTACTCTGACATCTACACAGCTTTTTCCCTCAAAAGCCAAGAAGGTTAAGTGTAAAAAGCAGTGGACAAGTATGCAGAAATCCAGTTTTATCATTGAATGAGTAGGACACTTAAATGGAGCACCTAAATGGAGATACAGTTTTGGGGTTGGGTTTTCTGGTTTGGTTGGGGTTTGATTTTTTTCTTTTTTACTTTTTAAATCCAGCACTTATTTCTTCTTACATCTATTTTTAAAGATGTTCAAGTATAAATGGTTCCATGAAAAATTTTTGACTTGTCTGAGAAAAAGAATTATTTGAGGACACAGGCCTCAAGCTTCCACATAATGAAGCACAGTTCAGTTCCACCTGCTTGCCAGGGTATCTGTCTTAAGGGATCCTGAAAACATCATTTGCCTTCTTTTTCTACAAGTCACTGCCAGATAGCACTATTTAGTACTTAAAGTCTACTTTTGCCACATATGTGCAAATAGGCCTCTTACAACTGGCACCATACCCAAAAAAAAGTGCTGATCCTGAGAAATTGCAACTCCTTGACAGGGCAAAGATAGCAGAAAGTTCTGGCACTTTGCAGAGCTTCAAGAAATCAATGTACTTTAGAATCATTAAAAGAGATATTTTATCTGCTTTTAAATGAACTCAGCAACCTGATGCTTGTTTAACAACCTTGACAATAGGAAGTGAACTGGGAGTGGCAGCTTGCACGTTTGCAGACAGGCCACAAACTATCAAACTGGCAACCATGTGGGGAACCCTCAACACATCTGAATTTAGTGCACCTATACAGAATCAAATATATAGATATTAGGGCGTGGGTGTACATACACATATTAGGGCGTAGTACATCTACACCCACAAAAACATCACCTGTCTCAGTCAGAAAACAGGATTACCTATCCTTTACCAGACCAGGACCAGCACTTTTCTCATAGGCACAAAGACCAGATTTTTCAGCAGAGCATTTCTAACATCAAATTCTGTTCATTGCGGTGCTATACCACAGCAGAGAGAGTATCAAAGAAGAAAGCCTAACCCAGGAAGAGCACAGTGCTAACCCCACCACGGTTGTCAGTTTGATCTTCACACAGGCCTTTCACTTATGAGCTGGACTTGATAATTCTTCTGGGTCTCTTCCAACTCAGAATATTTTGTAACTCTTGTCTCACATAACTTAAAATAAGGCAAAACCCTCCCTCTGTGATGACCCACCCTTACAGTATGCTGTTAAGAAGCAAGATGCATGGTGTGTGAGGGGAAAACCATTGCAATGAGCTTGACGCTGCTGCCCTTTAGTCAATGCCTTTTAGAACAGGCCCCTTCTTATTCCTTAAAACAAGGTGAGTTTTCTGTTGGATTAGCCTTCCTGGTTAAACTGAATCAGATTTTTCCATGACTATTAAAGCTGCTAAAACACAAACCCAAGCAAAACAACCTTTCCTTGGTTTCTTCTTGCGAATATTATATTGACTTTCCTTGAACCTGACCTCAGGAGACCTTCTCAGGCCTGCACACAGACTTACAACAGCCTCTAAGGAAACTTTGTAGTCAAGCACCAAGACTAATAAAAGCACTATTCATCTAATACATGGAGCTTTTAGTGATGAGTCAACCTGTTCAGCAAAACTAGAGACACAGTTCTCGTCAGTTTATCCAACTTGGCAATAAGCAAAATTACTGTGCATACATTCTATTGCAGATATACAAGTCAGAGCACCATTCCAAGTGTACAAGATGAAATTTGGAGGCAAGAGTCTGACCAAGGCTTCATGTGCTAGGTGTGGTTTATTATCTGCCTTTAACCATTTTTCATTTTGGCAGCAAATTCGGGGCTTGTCACATCAATTTAATTATTTTACTATTTGAACTTTGCATCTTTATCAAGGCAGTTGTGCAAACACTTCCCTACTCAGCCCTCCAGATTAGAATGTTGTCCAGATTAGTGTTACACGTTTATAAAGTTTGATAAAGCTGAATTACCATTTTTAAGCAAACTGGAAATGTGTTAAAAAGGTTTTGCTGCGCTATGGCATCTCTTAGAAAAGCTGACTGCATTCACTGATGCAGAGCGGGGAGGAAGCTGCAGTTGCATTTTAGAGCTTCCAGAGGAATAGCGGTGATAAACACCACTGTTTACCACCTTGCCAGGGGAGAAAACGCTGGACAGAGCCAACAACCACTTTTGCCCGCAGGAAACGAGGTGGGGCATCCGCGGAAAAGACGACTGGAAAAGAAGGGAGGGTACTGGGAAAACAGAAGCACGGCAGCAGGAACTCGCATCAGAGCGGCATAACTTTCAGCAGCATCCTCCTCCTAGCGCTGCTGCGGCAACCTCCTCTCCCCGGGGGGATACTGGGGGCCGGCTCCGCGGCCCGGGCCCG
>VWZN01021227.1:102779-122186 GCA_013396955.1 Regulus satrapa
TGGGTTCGGCGCAGGGGCTGCCGAGCACCGCGGCCGGACTTCAAGGGCCGGGACCCCGCGGCCCGGTGAGCCCCGGGCGCGGCCGCACGCAGGAGCCGGGCCTCTGCGCTGGAGTCACGTTCAAGTTTCACTTTCCTTCTGCTATTTAAATGGCCATGAAATCCAATCTTTCCCGAAGGGGACGCGCTGCATAGCTTCGTACAGTCAGGAGCGCATGTTTGGTGTAATTAGCTGCGGGTTGGCTTCAGCTGTGGTGGTTGGGGTTATGCCTGGTCAGGATGGAGAGCAGTGGGGCAGAGCAGGCGTTTAGCTGGTTTGTACTGCTAGCCCTGACATTTGTTTGCAGCATGTTCTGAAATTCTTTGCGTACAACCCATTGTGTACTGTGACTGAGGCTTCATTCCTCTAAATTCATGTATGTAAGCAAAACCAATTTCCATATGGATGCTGTAGTCCTGCTGGAGAATTTACATAGCTTTAAAATGTGTGACTAGAGGATTAATTTAGAAGGGTTTAGGTTTTCTTGTCAAGCAGCAATGAACCGATACAGATTTTGCAGCTCTTTCAAACTTACCTCTTCACATTTAACCAGTAGGCCTTGTATCCATACTACTACCTAACCTTGTGTTAAATAAAAATAAAAAAAAAAGACTTCCACAAAATCTGGCCTCAAATTTCCTATTAAGTAGCTCTGAAAAGTTTATTTGCAGTTAACTAACAAAGGAACATTGGAAGCGTTCCAAGTCTCTATTTCTGGAAACTTGACTTGCAAGTCAGCAGAAAATTCACTAAATAGATTTCTCCCTTGCTCCACCATCTCAGTATTATGGAAAGCAGTAAACTAAAATTAAAAGTTTATTCAAAACTGTAAACTTGGAGCCTTTCTGACAACTATCCAGATTTCCTTGGATTTCTCTGGCTAGCTAAATACCTCCCTCCCCACCCAAGTCCTGAATATTACCTTTAGAAGGTATCAGGGATATGGGGTTTTATTTCAGCTCTTTCTTAATTATAAAACTGAAAAGCAACATAGAAACATCCTTTCTCCTTTCTTTGTGAGTACACTGAAACCATTCTGATAGAATGCTAACCTAGTGCAATATTTTTTTATGAGAGTAATGTGTACTGATGTAATTTCTATCTTCATGTTGCAACACTGTTTATTAAAAAAAACCCTCTTTGATTTATGTGAAAAGTCACTGCGGTCATTTTGAGCACCTGCTCAGAGGTCTGACCCTGCTAAGCACTTGTCTCGACTGACTTTGCCCAAGTTATGAAAGGTATGTAATGAAACAGCTGATTAAAGTCAAGTTCATCGGAATATATGCATATTTTTTTAATGTAATCAGAATTCAAACCATTTACTAGCATGTTTCAAGTGCGAATTTACTCCTCCCTGTCTTCCTAAAAACACAATTTATTTCCAGTTTTTTACATTAAAACACTAATAAAACTAAATCAAAACTATCTTTTGAGATAAATGAATTCTAAGAAGGGCAACAGATCTTTTCAGCTCGAAAGGAAGACCAATGAAAGAAGAAAAAGTTGTGTCATGTGCCACCTGCCACCTGTAGAAATCTTCCACTTGAGACCTGGAACATTTTACCATTTAATGAGATTAGTAGGGATTTTTTTGTCCAAGTCTGCTGTTAGTGATTACTTTTCTGATGCCTTCCTTCAAATTGAGTTGTGCATTTGTATTGCCTTTACAGAATATCTCTGAAACTTTAGAGTGGCTTCTGTAGGACCTCAAAATATTCAAACTGTAAAAATAATTCAGAGGCCCAAAGGAGTAATGCTCAGAAGTTACACCTGCAGTCAAAGGTCATTATTCCAAAAGAGGACTGCATTGCATAATAAATTGCATAATATAGTCCTATTTATAGGATTATAAATAAAGCTTTTGTAAGTGACCAAATTACTTGTAATATCTGTGTACACACTACAGATTTTTTGTAAATGTTGGCCCATATTCAGATTATTAGTACAGTATTTTTGTGTTTCTGACAAAATACAGTGAGTTTGGCCTTCTGGTAGGCACATAATTTTTCTCAAATTGTTTCTGTATGGAACACTTTTTAAACTCTCACTCATGATTTTTCATACGTACTTATGGTTTCTTCCCACTTTCTGTACTTCTTGGTTCTCTCAAATCTCCTCAAATGTACTAAGGATATAAGAAAAGCTCCACTTGAAACAGTCGTAGGAAAAAAAAAATACTAGAAGGAAGATTGATGGTGTGATTTAACCCCAGCCAGTAACTAAGTACTATGCAGCTGCTCCCTCACTTCCTTAGAGGGGAAGGAGAACTCAAAAAAAGGTAAAACATATGGGTTAAGAACAGTTTGATACAAAAAATAAAATACAATGTAGTAATAGTAACTAAAAGTGAGGTAGCAAAAAAAGAGGAGTAAAACCCAGGAAAACCAAGTGATGTGTACAAGACAATTGCTCACCACCTTCTGTCTGAACTCCAGTCCATCCCTGAGCAACAATTGGCCCCTTGTGGCCAAATCCCCTCATTTGATTTAATGAGCATGATGTTGTATAGTATGGAACATCCCTTTGTGTCAGCTGTCCTGGTCACGCTCCCTCCTGGCTTCTTCTGTGTCTCCTTGTTGGCAGAGTATGGGAGAACAAAGCTTTGACTGAGTGTGAACACTACTGAGCAACAACTGAAACATCAGAGTGTTATTTGATATGATTCAATAAATCCAAAATGCAGCACTGTACCAGATATTAGGAAGAAAATTAACTCTATTTCAGCCAGAAACTTGACAACCTTCTTTGGCAAGCCAGTTGTATGGAAAGATAAATACAGAAAAATAAAATTTCTTCATTGTATTTAAGATGACTCACTGTGTTTGAATACTTAAGAATGGAACTTGGGAAATATCCTTTTGTTAGTCTATGAGTGATCAGAGGATTTGGACTCCCTCAAACTATTTTTGAACGACTGTTGATTTTGAGAGTTTCTGTGACAGCTGTGACACTGGGGAGGGATTAGCTTTCAGGGCTACCAGTTTGGAAGAGAAAGGGAGCTCCCATGTCCTGATGAAAACATCCAGTTAACTACTCTTCAGGTGGTACTTGTGTGTCCTGTCTGATTTAACCCATTAAGATCTGCAGTCAAACTATTACCAACTGATGGTGACAGCTGGGTGCTCGCTGTGGGGTCATGGTACTCCTGACAAGACTTCATCAGCCCTGAATCAATGGAAAGCTTTGCTTCATCAGTTTGAACCATACCAGTGTCCTCCCTACTTGTCAGCACAGTGTTTGCTCTTTTGCAATAGTGCAACACTGTTAACTTCTGCTGGGCTTGTGATCTGGTATAACCCGGGGTCCTTTTGTGTGAGGATGGAGGCTGGGTGAGTTCATTGGAAGAGACTTTTAACGTCATTGAGTCCAATTGTTAACCCAACACTGCCAAGTCCAATGCTAAACTATGACCCTAAGTGACACACCTATACCACTTTTAAATATTTCCAGTGACAGTGTCTAAATAAAGGATGGAGAAGATTCTCCTTTAGCCCGCCTTTTGCTGCCCATGTATTTATAGAAACATTTGTTTCTATAAATTTGTTTACAGAGTTACAATTTTTAAATTAGTTATAATTTTTCTTATTGGGTTGTCAATACCAAGTCAAATTTGGCAGGAATGCAAGGTTAGTTTAACAAAATAAAAATAAAGATTAGTTGTTTTATGATCTACAAATAGAATTGAAGCATTTTTAGTCTCTATAACATAATCATTTTACAGTAGTTGAGTGGTAGCAATCCTGAATTTTGCTAGGTAATTTGAAAATAAAGATAATTTTTCATCATCAGGCAATATGTTTTTAGGTAAGCTGAAGGAGAAGCAAAAACTGTACTGTATAAGCAGTATGAGGTTATTTTTTAATAATTATTCTATTTATTATCTATAAGTGATTTTTTTATGACACTGGGGGATTTTGAAAAATATTTACTTCAAAGCAGACAATGCACTCCTGAAGTTCAGAGTGCATTCTGCTCTTCTACTAGAAGAGCAGAATCTACTAGAAAGTTTGAAATGCCCAGTGCCAGCACTCTGAGCCCTGCCAGCCCGTCCATCCCGGTCCACACGCCCAGGGCTCCCGCCTACTCTGCCATGGCTCAATACCCCATATCAGCTCTCAGGGTCATCGATCTCTGCCCCAGAAGCACCACAGCCCTGCCTGGGCCTGGCCATGGGCCCCACTCTCCTGGACCCTGACCACCTGTGGGCTGACTTGCCAGCCTGGCCTCCACAGGCTCGTCACTACAGAGTCACTCAGCAGTCACAAGGCTGTCCCTGGCCCTGGTTGCCCTCATTGGGCTGACCCCGCTTCACATTCTCAGCTCACCCTCAGGCCAGCCTCAGCAGTGCAGCACACATGGGCTGCCCTCGCTGCCCCTGCCTGCCCTCCTCCTCCTGCAGTGGGGGTGGTGACACCTTGCCTGCCTTGCTGGCCCAAACAGGGACCCTCCTGGCCCTGGCCCACACCGCACCCTGCCCAGGAGTCAGGTATGGAGAAGGCAGAGCCAGGCTCTATTCACAGATGAGTGCAGCGCTAAGAGGTGGCCGTAGCAAAGTGAACCCAGGGAACGTCCTTAAATTCATTCTTAAGTAAGGTTGGACTTAGGGACATTTTCAGGAAGAAGGCTGGTGAGCAGTTGAGCAGGCTGCCAAGAGAGGTAGAAGAGTTTAATGCCTGGAACATTTCAAAGCTTGACAAGGCCGTGAAGAATCCAGTTCTGAAGTTCAGTTTGTTGGCAACAGAAGGTTGGGCCAGAAGAACTTCAGGCATCCTTTTCAACGTAGACTGTTATGTAATTCTGAAGGTAGTACATTGCTGAGAATGACAAATTCTCTGAACAGGAAGGCACTTTTACAGGAATTTCGTTAGAGCTACAAAAGGCTGTTCCTCCTCATGAATTCACCAGCTTTCTTTGATCTTGCTCTTCAGTTTCTGACTCCCCTTCTATTAAGGCTTTATGTGTTTGACCAGTGGGATTTTTACTCAGAACTTGTTTCATTCCTCTAACACTTTATCCCTTTCTGCTAAGGGCTTTATCCTACATGCATTAAATTTAGTTAAACTGTTGAAATCCAACAACTAATGATAAGTATCTTAAGACTCCACAATTTTGGAATCCATTTCTGTATTCATAAAAATACTAAAATTATTTCAATATAACACGTACATAATATATGTATCTAAAAATGAATAAAACAGTAAGAATACCTGTTACAATTTCTGTTAGTCAACACTCCATTGTCCAGATGTCACAGGAAAAAAAATATACCTGGCCCAGTACATGTTGTTGGAGATGTTGAAGTACTGTGAGAGCATTTTCACATAAACATGGTACCATTAGGAATTTCTATCCCTTCTCAAGTCAGATGTAAATTAGGAAGATTCATATTAAGAAGAGCCATATAGTTGCATGTCTACACAGCCACTCATTTATGCTTCACGGTAGGCCTGGAGTAGAATGAGACTTTAATTTTCCCATGTCCCACTGTTAATGTTTTGGCTGGTAGACCATGTCCTTATTATAGTCAGTCTAGCACAAGGCAAATAAAATATGCATGCCACAGTGCAGCATGTTCTCAGAAGATATTCCGGTTGTATTTATGTATCAAGAAGATTAAATAATGCTCAAAATAAGTATCCAACCCTTTTCCAGTGTTTGTCTAAATAGCGCAGTTTTTTAAGTATGTTTCTGTTTCTACCAAAAAACCGCAAAACTCTAGAGGCCAAACTATTCATTTGTTGTCTTTTAACCTCAGAAGAACAAAACTAATTGTAGGAGTAATATATTTCAAAGGTGATTTTAAATGCCTGTATTTTGGATATACAGATACTTAGGAGTGACTTAAGTAACCTCCATAAAGGCGTGAAAACTCACACTCCTTCTCTTTGAACTATTCAAAATCAAGCAAATCGTCCTTGAAATATCCTGTTAAAATTAATTTCCTGAATTGGCTGGGGATGAGGAATGTAAAATATTTCTAGATTCCAAAGCTTTCTTATCTGAAGGATAGGAAATCTTGATAGTGTTATCTTTTCATCACAAATGCAAATGCTTATATTTAACACTGCACATAGTTTTAGAAATTTAGATGTGCACATATATTTCCATCTCAAGTATTTTAGAGGTGTTTTGTGGAAGAATGTTTCAGATTAGGAGAATTAAAAATTTTTAGACTGTTTGGTTAACTGTCTCAGGATAAATTTTTCTTGGCTTCATTTTAGTTGCACTAACACTGAATTCACAACTTAAGATTTTTGAATGCCAGAATTAATTTACTATGACTTTATGGTATGATTTGATTCTTAATGCTGGGAGTTCACTGTCTTGCTAGGAATAATAGGATTTAGAAAAAGGCCCCAAACAGCACTTTTATTTAAATTGCTGTATCAGATCTATGTTCCAGCAATAAGAGTGGAAAATCTGCAAGCCTCCTTCCATTGTTTATAAAAAGAGGGTGAATTCTTTTGGCTCTGCCAATTACAGACAAAATTTCAAACAACTTCAGCACCTTTAGGATAATTTTGGAATAGTATTAGCAAGTGCACTTCCATTGTTTTCTTCCATAGTAATGTCTGGCACAGGAATTTTAACAGTTTAGCCACAGACAAAGCCTGCTCAGAAATTTTCCTCTTTTAACTACTTCATCTCCTGTACACAGGAGCCCATGAAAGGCTTTTTCTTTTCCACATGCTAATTACCATAAATATTTTGGAGATTGTTCTACAAACTCTGTTTTGTTTTCCAAATCATTAGCAATGTTAAAAACAAACCTTCCGACAAAAATGTTGGCAGGAGCTCAAACACAAGTCCTAGCTCATCAGAAACTCTTCCTTATGCAAAGGGAACAGTGTGGGGTCCTTCACATGCAGTTCACTTGGCAAAGCACGTGAGGTTTAGCGCATAAGATTCCAGCTGTGCTTAGGTTTTTTATGTACAAATCATTTAGACAAGACCAATTAGAAGCTAAAATCCATTGAATCATCAGGGAAGAAGGATGAGGCAGTACTTTCTGAGATAGAGAATTGCTACTCTGCTTTAGCAGGAGGCTGTAAAGACTAGGTAAAGGAGCCATGGGCTTCAATGGCAATGATGTTTGGTTTGCAATTACTTGTAGAAGGCCTAGACAGCTTCAGCATGAGTACAAAACACAAGGGAAAAAGAAATATCATGGAAAGGCCTGGGCTGGAAGGGACCTCAAAGATCATCTGGTTTCAACCCTTTGCCATGGGCAGAGGCACCTTCCAGTAGAACTGTTTCCTCAAAGCCCCATCCAACCTGGCCTTGAACACTTTTAAGGATGGAACATCCACAGCACCTCTGAACAACCTGTTCCAGTGCCTCACCACCTTCCTAATGAATAACTTCTTCCTGATATCTAATCTAAATGTGAAAGAGTTTGATCTAAAGTCATTCCCTCCTATCACTACATGACCTTGTAAAAAGCCCCTCTCCATCTTCCTTGCAGGCCCCCTTTAGGTCCTGGAAGGCTGATATAAGGCCTTCCTGGAGCCTCCTCTTCTCCAGGATGAACAATTCCAGCTCTCTCAGCTTGTCTTCATAGTGCAAAACCCAGGATGTTGTTGCCTATCTGGTCTGCAAGTACACTTTTACAGCTCATGTTAAGCTTGTCGACAAAAACCCTAAGTCTTTCTTCCCAGGTCTGCTTTCAATCCTTTCTCCATCCAGCCCGTATTTGTGCTTGGGATTGTCCTGGCCCAGGTGCAGGACCTTGCACTTGGCTTAGTTGGATTTCAGGAGGTTCACATAGGCTGATCTCAAGATTGTCCTGGTGCCTCTGGATGATGTCCCTTGCCACCAGCACGTCAATCATACCACACAGCTTTGTGCTGTTGGCAAACCTGCAGAGTGTGCCCTCGATCCCACTGTTTATCATTTTACCAAGCTTAATACCTAAAAGAGAACACTCAAGTAAGGGCCCATAATTCATGCTTAACTAGACCATAAAGACGTGTACTTCTCTCCAAACACTTTTAAGATAATTCTGACTACATGGTTACTCAGGTAGTAGAAATCAATGTCCCATGAACTTGATAGATTCACTGATAGATCTGTTCACCTTGTCATCCAGACAGTCTTTCTATTCAGCTCTGTATAGGCCCTCAAAGGTCTGGAGACTATAGCTTTAATACCGTGGTTCTGCATACCATAAATTCTTAATATGAAGCTAACAAGCATTTAATAAAGATTTCTACAGAGATAACAATAACCAAAACTCCAAAGGATTATATATTTCTAAGGCAATATTTTGAAGATGAACTTATCTGATTATTTTAAAGTTTGACAATATTTTCCAAATAGCATTAAGTCCTTTTACAAATTTAAGATTATTTCTTCTGATCTTAATCTTTAAAAATGTCCAGTGTTTTTTGCTGTTATACAAAAGAAAAGAAATAACAGAGGCTTTGTCTAAATGCACATTTTCTGGTTTGAAGTGGTCATGTACAAGATAATTCACCGTTACTGTGGATTTGTAGATACAGGGCAAGAATGACAGAGTTTCAGAAATAATGTGGCGTTGTTGCCTGTGCATAGCAATTAGTTGGTGGCCTAGTTCAGATGAGAGTTTCAGTGTCTTATAAAATGTCCAAAGAATAGCTGTCCTAGTTAAATATAATTGACTGCAAGGGACAGTTGAAGGGCACGGTTTATTTATTTGAGGAAGCATGATCCAAAAATTAAACAAATTTGAGCAATAAATAAACTGTAGGAAGAAATATGAATAAATGAGAAATTCTCAAAGTACACTGATAAAAACATTACTGAACAGCATTAGATATCTTACCTGGCAAACAATCAGGTGTCTTCTTGCTTAAGTTTGTGAGCTGTTTTATTGATTCATTCTTGCAAGAAGAGACTTCTTGAAGAAAAACATTGCTCAAAAATGTTTTTAAGTCTTTACGTACAATAAATAAATACATAAATAAACATACCACTGCTTGTTACTCTATCCTACCACTACTTCTTGTACAGTTCTCATAACTCTTCTAATGAATGCTCACACCATAGGTTTCCCCTATGGCTTTACACAAAACCTCTAAATCTCCATTAAAAAGAGAATGTTATTGATTTTCAGCAAATCCCATCTCTATACAGCCCATGCAATCTGTGCTGTGACATGCCTCAAAAGGAAGGCACTGCTCGAGGAAGTACAACTGCCACCATGACTTAGAGGCCTCTTTCCTAAGTGGTGCTAAGTAAATTAAAGTAATCCATTGAGTATATTGAATATTTGGATTGAATATAATCTGCAATTTCATTATTCACTCATTTGCTATTGAAAGGACTTTTGAAACTGCATCTCATTCTGCCTCCCTCCCTGCAGCTGTAAGCATGCAGTCAGGCTTTCTTTTGCCAAGCTCTGTTTGGCAAAGAAGAAAGTTTCATGAGTCAGAAAAAAAAAGACTTTCTCAAAATCCTGGTATCATCTGTCTTTTCTGTATGAAAAAGTTCTTCTATGAACTTTCCCTGACAGTGAAAAAAATGCTGCAGGTGACATTATTTGCAGTAACTGAACTAACGGTGCGAGTATTACCTTTGTTCCCTTCTCAGAAAGTCAGAGCTTGATTTACTACTGTTGCCCCTAATTGGTGGCCAAACCAAAGAACCTCCTTTACCCCAACAGTTTTAATGCTTGGTTGGCCAACGCTAACTAGGCCTGCAGGAGATGGATATGTGCACATAGCTGTACTGTGGAGCACTATGGCAATTTAGCACCGCGTTGCTCAGCTGCTCAGAGGTATGAACCAACTTGTCATTTAAAAGCATAGCAGTGATCCTACTGTACTGCGCTAATTCCCTGGTTAGGAGCACTGGTCTGCAGGGAGGCATTAATTTATTGTGGCTGTCCATGAAGTAGTTGTCATATTCAAACCCTGTATGCTGCAGCCTCACTAGGTGCTTATTCCACTTTAAGTTTATTAGTAGGAATAGACCACAGCAGCTTATTAGTTGATGCTCTAGCAGAAACTGAAAAAAAAAAAACCCCAAAAAACCAAGCAGAAAACCAAACATTAGGGTTTTGACAAATGCCTTCAAATATATCAGCATGGAGGATGAGGAGGGCCAACAGTCCTCTGGCAATGCAGGCCTGTCCCAAAGCAAGTCCAGTCATTGTGGCACAATGAATGTGGGCTGTGTTCCCAGAAATCACAGTGTGACAGAGGTGCCATTGGCATAAGGTTTAATATCCCTTTATCCTTAGTAATGCAGACTGGAGATGGTGAATTTGGACAGGAGGGTTAAAAAAAAAAAGCAATATATATGGTACTATTAGCATATGTTAAAGAGAAATGTCAGCATTCTTTCTCCCATGAAAAGTATTCTTTCTGACATGCAATAGTACTTCACCATCAGAAGGTGACAGATCTTGCCTCATTAAACAGGCACCTAAAGGTGGTAGGCTTTTTTCCCCTTTTCCTACTAGAATGAAAAAAATAATACTTGCCTCTAGAACAAGACTCCCTATTTTTTTCCTCACTCTTTTATGTAAATACAGCATTAACTAGTGAAACATAGGTAGACTGGAAAAAAGTTTTGCATAAGACAGGAGCTAATGACCACATAGTGCTTCCATATAACAGGTAACTGAGTAGGCAGCATTTGGATTAGCATTCTTTCTCTTATTCTTGTAACTGACTATAGTCAGTTTCCTTGTAATGAAAATTATACTGCATACTTGCTTCTCTGATCATGTGTGCCTCAAAACTGAGCTAATTTGATTTCTTTCCTGCTAGAAATTATTTATTCCAACTGAGTCAGAATCCAGTGAGCATTTTAGACCCCAAAGGAATTGTTTGTTCTAAGAATTAGCTACGTGGGATGTGTGGTGAGTCCAGACTCAGGGCCTTGAGCAGATTGTTCAGCTGAAAGGGGGAGGGTAACTTCCTTACATTACAATAAATAAATTTTAACTTCTCTTTAAAGATAATTCAAACGGTATAACACGGTTGCTCTCAGACCTGATGTTGGTATGTTGAATTTTAGCCATAAGGTCATACACCATGGTTAGGTCAGGAACAGAATCTGCGAGAAATGTAATCACTCCTCTCAGAAAAGCACCACTGTAATCACTGTATCCTAACAAGCATGACAGTGCCAAGGTGCATTGAGAGTATGTTCAATGACACTGGCATTTAATCTACAAACTGTTTTGTAAACGCCAAGTGAATAATTTCCTTGCGACCTACCAGGAAACATGTAGTTGCCCTTTTTAACTTTCATTTTGTGAAACATTATGCTGAGTGTTGAATACCCTGAATCTCCTTTGGTTTCCAGCCTGTCTTTTCTAGAACTGTGTCTTTAAATGATTTAGCAGCTTTCAAATAGGCATAGCTAGTGTATATGTAAAGACATAGTCCCTTCCCCTCTGAGTTTTAAATCTGACGTCCTCATCCAGCAAACATTTCTCTGCATATTATATTTTTATGTGTGTGAGAGGTTCACATTAAACTTCCACTGGGAAATATTTACAGAAAGACCACACCTGCTGAGCTTCAGCCTTTTGGCAAGTGTACTATAGAGGCCTAATGGGAATTCATGGAGAAGAAAGGTTGCCTGCATTTAAATGGGTGTGAACCCTCTAAGCTCTGAAGCTATGTGCAAGTTTATATTTAGATAACCTGAAAGCTCTGCCTATAAATTGTCAGGGAGAATTAATGAATACTGCATGTGCAGTACATCAAACATTTGGTGTCTCAGCCTCTATTTTCATATGCACCAAAGTGCATGTGTGTATACAATAAGTTATGTTTAAAGTTTAAGAAGACACATTATTTGAATGTGTCTGAATGCAGAAACCAGTGACCCGCTTTCTTTAATAGGTGGGAAGCGCTTTTTGTGTTACAGCAAGTATTTCTAAAGAGGTTTGGGAATCAAGCAGTCCTGAGACAGTTCATCCTAGAATATAGCAAGTTCTATCTCAGGCATGGCTTCGGTTTCTGGGGTTTTTCCCTTGGCCACATTTTTTTCTTGGACTCTACTGCGATGTATTTTTAAGAAGCTGTGTCATGTTTTACAAAAGAAAAATGCTATATATAAAATATATATCCTTTATCTTGCCTGTGGACTCCATGCTACAGCTGTAAATCCCAAATTTCTTCTTTCTTACTTATTTCTCTGATGGGAGACAGTATGAAGACATCAATGACTTTGGAATGGTATGTATTATTTATTTATGTCCCAAAGTTGCTAGCAGTTGTCTTAGTAAGACTGAATGCTCTGCAGCTCTTGCCAACCTTGCAGTAGCTCTCAGTCTCCTTTCCCTTCTCACCCCAAGCTCTTTAGTAGGTCTGTTATTTCATTTGGGGTTAAGGTACAGCATGCTTCATAGTTCTAGCTCATGAATCTTCTTCCTTACACCTAGAGATGGCCTTCATATGAATTTGTAGCATGATGAGCCTTTTCTGTAGTCTCTAAAAATACATCTGCTGTCTCAAAATACTTTCTCTTAAATGGTGATCCAGATTCCTGGACACCATAGGTTTAATTCAAGATATATGAAAAGACTCTGCATGAAGTGAAGACTTTAAATCTGCCTTTATATTTAGCTGCTTTTTTTTTTTTTTTTTTGTTCACTTGTAACTGAACCATGTATTGTAACAGCCTGTTCATTTCTAAAGAGCAGTGATCCTGTCTCCTGCAGGGGCTGCTTCACAAAGAACTCCCTCCTGCAAGATGCTGAGTGCTCTGGCCCTTATTCATCCAAGTCTTTAGATACTGAGCTGCTGGGCTAAGATCAGTGCATAATACTTTTCAGGATGTAGCTTTGTTCCAAGAAGGACTGTTCATCGTTTACTCCTGTCAGAAGATGGGTCTTAAATGAAGGAAATAACCTTGTCTTTCTGTTTTGTTTGTCTAGAAGAGACTATTAACCTAGACTGGAGGGCTTTAAAATCAGCTCAACTTACAATATTTCATCTCCTTTGCTCTATAATGATGTTAAGGTTATGATAACCTTTATATTTCTGTGTAAAAGTTGAATTACTAGCAAAAATAAATTAATAAAAAAATCTAACGCATTCCAACTTTGTTATTTTTTCATCAAGCAATAATGATCTGGGAATTTAGCCAGTATATTAAAAATATACTTAATAAAGCCTACATTATTCTTGTGGCTTCCTTCCACATCAGCATATTTTGTGATTCTGTATATTAAGTAGCTGGATGTATGTGAAGTGTGAAGCAAAACAGTGAAATAATTTATTCATGTATGTGATTACTAGTGTACCAATTAAAAGCAAACCTTTTCTTGGAAGACAGGAAGGCAGTGCAACTTTGACTTAGGACTTACACAGTAATTTAGTGCATGAACTGAGAGTAGAAAACATATGTTCTTTATGGAAGGAAAAATTTTGGATCATCTAACTGGCACTGCATTTTAGTGTGAAAGGAGAATAAATTTTAAATGTGGCAGTGGTGCCATCTCAAGTCACACACTTCTGTATCTATAGCTGTTTTATGGAGGCAACATAGTAAAGCAGATCAGAAGCTCAATTTAATTAATATTAAGTATTTTCCAGTGGATTTTTGCTAACTGAAGTAATTATCTGCTCTCTGTATGATGCAGTCAGAGCTATATGCCAGCATGTAGAAGTGATGCAGAAAGGCTGGAGGGGCGGAATGCCAGCAATAATTTCACTTGGTAGTGGCACAATATACTTGTCCCTGAGATACGAGTGGAAACCTACAAATTTGTTCTCAGTGTTAATGGAAAACAAGTATTAAAAAGACCCATTCTAGGTAGATAAAAGAGCTTTGTAGTTGACTCTGAAAAGAACTTGACCTTCTGCCAGAGACCCTGCCTGTGGACATGAGGAATCTTGCAATTACTGGATGTTCCATTTGTCAGCAAATATATCATTGTAGAAAATGTTGCAAAGATATGTTTCTTCAATCTGTAAAGTGGTTGCAATGAGAAAAGCCAGCCAAGGCAAGAAGGGCTATAATGAAAAGCAAAAACACTCAAAAAGCATTGAAGTTATTAAAGCATGACACACTATGTTGTGTATATAATTTAGTTTCTTAGGAAGTCACTTGCAAGTACAACCTACTAAACATTCTGCAGTAGTTGCACTTGTCCTCTAACCAACTCAGTTGCACTCTAACCACTCTTGAGTTTCAGCTTGCATGTGATTTCACATGTCCCAGGCGCTGGAGCAGAGATTGATTGCCCTGCAGCCCATGGTGCAGATCTTGGTAAGGCAGCTGCCCCTCAATGGAGGCCCACGGTGGAGCAACCATCCACTGTGGAGCAGATAGCCCATGGAGGACCTCATTCTGGAGCAGGGGGATGCCTGAAGGATGCTGTGACTCTTTTGGAAGCCTGCACAGGAGCATGCTCCTGGCAGGACCTGTGACCTCATGGAGTGAGGAACCCACACAGGAGCAGGTTTGCTGACCCCATAAGGGGACCCACCCTGGGACAGTCTGTCCCTTAAAGGCTGAACCCTGTGGAAGGGACCCAACTGAAGCAGTTTGTGAAGAACTGCAACCCATGGGGAGGATCCACGCTAGAGAAGTTCATGGAGGACTGTGTCCTGTGGGAGGGACCTCATGCTGGAGCAGGGGAGGAGTGTGAGAAGTTCTCCCCTGTGGCAGAAGCATGTGAGGAACTGACCAAAACCTCTCTCCTCGTCCTCTTGTTCTGCCAGAGGTGAGCAGGTGGAGAATTCACAAAAGAAGATGAGCCTGGGATGATGTAGGAGTTCTCATTATACTATGCTGGTTTATTAGCATTATACTATGTTGACAATAAATTAATTTCCCTAGGTTGAGCCTGTTTTGCCCCTGACAGAAACTGCTGAGTGATATCCCTTGTCCTCATCTTTACCCAGGAGCCTTTTAGTGGTATTTTCTCTCCAATATCCAGCAGTGATAGAAAGACTTCTGCGGGCACATGGTGTCCAGCTAGGCTCAGCCCACCTCTGTCAGTAAAAAGACATTTTGTAAATCCAATCTTTGGACATGTGACAAGATGGCATTTGTAATGTTATCCCGATAATCTGTAGTGATTTAAAATCCTATTGTACTTTCTGTATCACTTGTTTTATTATTTGATTAAAATCCAGCAGAGCATTAAGGATTAAATTTGTCTGAGGATGAATGATTTACAATTACTTAGAAAAAATAAAGGTATTAAAGAAAATGCCAGGTTAATTTATTTGACAAATGAGTGTAAAGCTATTTACACACATTTCAGAACAGAGCAGCACCTGGTAGATAATAAATTTTGAAGATTAAATGGAAAGCCTAATTAGTTGAGAACTGTAAAAACAATGCCAGGAGGTATAGCTAAGATCTATCTCACTAAGAATGCAGGGGATGACTTCCACTGCACCCCACAGCCATGCTGGATCCCCCCAGTAGATGACAGTCTGTAGGCCAAGGATCCACTGGTAGGGAAGATATGCTATGTCCTTGGCAGCTAGGACATGGTATGGTGGTATCCAGCCTGGGATCTATGCAATTAATTTGTATTACAATATCTGCTAGTGCCAACCTTTTAGTATTTTCCATTTTAATGTCAATAATGCTGCAATAATGTTGACATTTAGCTTTCTAAAACACGACTAGTTCTTAGTTTATGTTGGCGACATTTGTTATTTTACAGTAGTGTAGGAAACACCTAGTGGTGACTGATTTAAGCCACTCGCTGTCTGTTTGAATTTGCTTGTGATTTTACTGTAACAAGACCAACAGCATAATTTGAAGCACTGCAAATGTAAAGAAACAAACTGTTTCAAAAAGTCTAACTGTGCACATTTACGTCTGTGGGTATTGTTACCCTAGGTTGTTGCATTCAATTATTGTAAAGTGTTCATATATTCCATATCTACTACTTCACCTAGATATTATTTGTGTTCTAATATATTCTAATTGTGTTCCATATATTTTGACTAAGCATTTCAGTTAAACTTCTAAACTTTGAAGAAAAGGCACTACTAGGCTTCTGAGCACACTGAAGTAGGAAGACAAAGAAACAATAACCTGTACAGCCAATAATATTCAATCATTTCTAGCTTCCATTGAGGACAATATACTTTTATTTGTTGAATTCTTCAGCATAGAGGGTAACGCCCATACACCTGGGTTTTTAATCAATATTTTAGCAGGTGGGAGAGACATGCAGATTATGGGCAAGGCAGTACGAATGGAAAGTGTATCAATGCTATAGTTGACAAATGAACATACCATTACTTTACTATTGAAACCACACAGGCTCTCTCGGCCCTGCTGCTAGTCTCAGTCTCTGCAGACACAGGGTCTGAATCCCTGCTTCTCTCTGTGGGGCTCAGGGCTTGGGGATGGTATTTGCCATGATTCCCTAAAGAGCATTGCACTTCCCTTTGCAGTCATTGACTCTAGTGGGAGCTTCATTTCCCTCAAGGACCAGAAACACCTCTTTTGTTCAAAGAGCAATGCCCCAACTAGGAACACATCTAGGGAGAAGCCTCATAACTTTACCTGATAATTATATATTTCCCCCTAATCTTTGCTTTGTAATTCTCATTACTAAAAAAGATAATGATAGAGGATTTCAGCCAATCCAAGGTTCATAATGAAAAGCAGACATGAAGTGAGGAAGGCCACTCTGACTCCACCTGCCAACAGTGAGCTTTTGCCTAAACTTGCCAAAGCTCTCTGTTGTACCAGGAAAGGTCCCAGAGTGGTTTCTGGCCTCTCCCACAGTTATACCTCTCTATCCCTGGGAGTGGTCAGGGGAAGTTTGGGAGTTAGTAATGAGCATTTTTCTTCTTGAGTCTTCTGAGTCCAATCAAACCTGCAGGCTTGGGTGCTCCTAAAATGCAATTGTAGACATTCTTTTGAATGGTGTTAATATTCCCTGTCCACGTAATATCCCAATCATCACAGTAGCTACCTGGTAATTTGGGACCTTTTGCCCATCTCCCTTCTCAGTCTAGTGTGGCTTGATGGCTTCATGGTCTTTCACATCTTCCATGTCTCACAAAAGAGGATGTAAATTTATATTAAAAGCCTGAAACAGATTTTTCTTCCAGGAGTTTGTCGAAACCACTTTTGATTTATGTGAACTTTTAGAATCCACAACATTTAGGAAGATTCACAGGTTAATTATGTATGCATGCAAAGGTACTTCTTTTGTTTATTTTGAAACTGTTACCAGCTTGTTTCATTTGAAGTTGCTTCTATTGAAAAAGACCGGGAAAAATCATACCCTATTTCCTATTTCCATTCTACACAGGATTTTATAAACCTTTTTCTTTTTTTTCTAGATCAGCTGCTTTCCAGAATGAGTTTTTCATTTTCTCATACTGAACCTCTTTGATACTCTGCACCCTCTTTATTGCCATTCCCTTGATTTATTTCATAATTTCTGAGATGGATGAAGAAAATTACACATCATATTCAAGATGTGGGACCATCATAAATTTATTTTATGACAGCATAGTCATATTTGGGGTTTTTTTTCTATATTCTTTCCTAATAATTCCTAACTTTCTGTCTGCTCTGACAGCTGTTTATCCATGAGGCGATATTTTCATAGAAGTATCTATTTATATGGTATGATTTCAGGCCATAATGGTAATTACCTACTCTAGGAATACCACCATATATGTTAACCTGAAATTGTTTCCTCCCATACGTATCACTTTATGGTAATCTCTACCCAGTTTTATCTGCCATTTTATTACCTGGACACTCAGTGAGTATCAGTCACATAACACTTACCACATATTTTTGCAGCTCTTCACACTGGCCGCCATTTTTTTATTTTCTTCAGTCGCTAAGTATACCTGAAAATATTGTCTGTGGTACCTATTTTGTCATGGAAAGTCTTTCTTGGATTGAACTTATGTAGTAAAAGTTTGAGAGAAGAGAGTCTACTGAGAGAAGAAATCTTCAAGAAACCCATGCTCCTGGGAGGGAAATGTCCCCTTTCCTTCTCTTTCCATGCTGGGCTGTAGCTATTATTAGGAACAGAAGACCTTACAAGGCTCTAAGGGGGATGCCCAGGTACTAGTGGTACCTTTTTCATGTCTTCCCTATGTAATTGGATGTCTTCTGCAGTTAGAGAGACCTAATACATCAGCCTTCATATGTCATCTCCATGAGCTCGATTGCCAGGAAAGTTTATTATGTAATTTCAGAAAAATTCCCTAGGAAATCAAACAATTTTCCCAGATGCCTAGACTTGAGAATGCAGAATGCCATATTGAGAGTAGGTAGCAAAAGCTAAAGGCTAGGCTTATATATTAAAACTTGTTTTCTGTAAATTAAAAGGAAATTTGGCTGTTTCTTTTAATGAACGAAAAACGCAGTAGTTAGGCTTGGAATGATGCCCTCTCCCAAGCACACACAAGGATGCTGAAGTGCTCTCTTTCTCATCCAGTATCCAGGTTCTCTGATTCCTTACTTAGTCTTGTACCAGCCTTCTCAGTCCTCTTCCTTTCTCATGCAGAATTAGTACTGACCTTGTACAGAAAAGCTGAAACCTCATTCATCTTCTTCCTTTATCCGGCCACAACTAACCCTAAACACTACACCAAAGATTTCTAGTCTTACAAGTCTTCTTTCCTTTGGGGGCAGGAGCCCAGGGGGAATTTCCTGCCTCTTCATCTCAAGGAGGCAAGGGTTCTTATTTACTAAACCTGTCCATGTCCTCAGGCCCATATTCCCAGATTCATGAGTTTGCTCTGACTCCCTTCTGCCAAGCCTGCTGCATTCAGTGATTGATCTTGTATCTAATTTCACTAGTCACAGTTTTCCTTGGCAAAACTGTAAAGGGTCTTAATTTGCTGATGTCATTTGTCTAGTTCATTATAGAGCTTGGGTTTTCTTTCACATGATTGATATCTCTGCCAGAATTGCAATAGCTATTAAGAGAATTGTGGTTATTTCATTAAAATACAAAATGTTGAAATACGTTATGAAAATCTGCTTTTGCCCATAATTACTAAAGTATTTATATACTATCATATAATTTATTGTTACAAGAAGGAGTTTGACACCCAGATACAGTAAAAACATGAAGGTATTCCAAAATCAGTTCAAAACCCAATGCTGTATTAATTTGAAGCCTGAAATTACATGTCTAACTCTGACAAGAAATACTTACACAAAACAGTGTAAAACACTTGTATGATTATACCAGCTCATGAAATTCCCCATATGCATTAACTTTCTGTCTTGTTTTCAGCATATGTGTTACAGCACAAAGATTTAACAAGATATGAGCAAGTCTTAGTGTTGATGACTGCTAAAAGAGCGCTTTTACATGGGTAGAATCTGAAGTAGGATATGTTGCAGATTCCTGTCTTATACTGTTCATTTATGTAAGAGCAGGTCAAACAGGAATGATATTTATGT
>VWZN01021227.1:138528-176721 GCA_013396955.1 Regulus satrapa
GCACTCGCCGTCCTTGGCTTTCCCCGCGCGAGGGATTTCAGGAATGAGCTGTCACGCCTGCCCTGTGAAATCAGTTCTTCCTATGAGTACTGAAGCTGCCTACATTTTTGTAAGGAACCTCGGTGGGTTTTTTTNGGCTTACTCCCCAAGAGGGGAGGATTCCTCTTCTTGCACTACAGCCCCGGGCTTTAACAGGCGAACCCACAGGAGCGGCGGGCAGCAGCGGAGAGGGCAGANCCCTCGTGTCAGAGAGGAGGACGACATCCATACACCGCTGTACAGAGTGTAGAGGTGTTCCCGCCTGGAGGAGGGAAGGGGGAGCAGTGGCAGATAAGATTAGGGCAGTGGTTTCTTCTAGGGAGTGTCAGATATCAAAAACTGGTTCTCTATTTTGCTTTGACAGAGTAGAACTGTGAATTCCAACCTTCAGGTCTTCTCAAGAATAAGGCCAAAAGCAGTTAAAGGAGATGTTTACTAAAGCAGCCCCTGTTATTTTATGGCCTGGAAATAGTATTTAAAATTGTGTAAGCTTAGTTTGAAATGTGTTGACTTCCCTACGAGAAGAAGGAAACCGCAGGGTAGAGGCTGCACTGAACAGACCATGATAAAACACTGTCAGGAAGCTGGACAGAATTTTTCTTCTGTCTGAGTTACACTGACATGTAAATTTCTTCCGTGATAGCCTGAAGAGAAATCTATTCTAGTTCTGCTTGACTGTAAGCCTTTTCCTGAGCATTCAGTTAGAGTAAGGTAGATTATAATGACAAAATATTTGAAGGATATCCTCAAAAAATTGGTAGTTTTTGTTCTGTGGATGCAGAAAGGTTTAATGTTGGAAGCAAGAAATGAGAAGAAGTAAATATAGCTTTACTCATAGGGATACACCTGGCAGCTGGAATGACACCGAAGTTATCAGCTGAGCTTGGAAACTGGAGGAAGTATTTCAACACTTTCATATAGCTGGGGATTTCTCCCTGTTTTCCTTCTTGTCTTCTCTCAAGCAATTCATCATACCTTAAAGAGCTGACTCAAGAATTCCAATTACTGTAAGACAACCCAAAATCTGTTTGGGAAAAGAGTGAAGGAAAGGAGAGGGCAGAGCATCTTGGGGTGTGAGTGGGAGAAAGTAGAGAATGGGCAACATATTGAGGGCTTTTTTCTTGCAATCAGCTTGAAGCCTTCTCAGGACATTAACTCCTTCCCCTGGAGGCTGTATTCTCTCTCCCCCTCTCCCACCATGCAAAGTTATCTTTGCACCCATCTACACATTTACATCCTCATCATCCAGCAAGAGGAGCTGTGTGTTTCCCTTTTGCCAGCAGCAGGCCATGGCAACTGCTGACATTCCTGTGCTTGGAGCTGGCCTGCTCTGAACAGTAGGGACGGGGTTAGTAAACAGATCTTAAATGCATGGCTGGAAATGACAAAGCTGCCTAGCAGCTCCACTGCTCTGGTCTGTAATGAGAATTACCATGTTTATCGAGTTCCTTGAACTTCTTCCAGTTATCCTGAAGTGTAGTTAGTTCATTCCCAGTGACAAGTGGTTCATTATAAATGAAGAAAATCTTGGCTTCCAAGGCTGCCTTTGTAAGTGGCGAGCACTTGAGTATCATGTTTCAAATGGAAGGCTCCAAGGCATCTATTGAAGGTTCTGTGCTTTGACTGTTGTTTTTTTTTTCTTTCTAAAGAGTGGCAGAAGGGAGCCATAGTACTCCACCCATTTGCTTGCAGAAAGCCTCTCTATAAAGCAGAGAGAGGAAAAAAAAATGGGGTTCCTTATAAACTTAGTTATGAGATCATCTGGGAAGACATCAGCCACTACAGTGGAATGACATCAACCCAGACTTTCTATGTGCACAAGCAGTTAACAACTGAACTTTCATTAGGACTCACAAAGTTCAGCCACAGATGAATATCAAATATCCAGACCCTGAGGAAAAGCTGAGAAAGGGAGGAGTATTCTAGGGAAAAATAGAAAATTCATTCTCAAGCCTGACATTAGAACTGTCTTGTTTAGCAGCTATATTAGGGTAAAGCAAATTTAAACCAGCTTTTCTACATTAATATCACATTATTTATCCTCAAACCATGCTAGCTTGTGACAGGCTGGAAATAAAGACAAGGAGATGCTTCCTCATAGAACATGTAGCTAAGCTGTGCAACTCCTGCTTGCAGAACATGATGGCTACAAAATTCTGTATGTATTCAAGGGAAGACTGTCAAACTATGGAAGAGAAATTAACTGAAGTTTTCCTTACCCTACAGAAACTACCTCTGCTCTAAAGTCCACCAGGTACAACTGGTTGTAAGTTAAGAAACTGTGAGAGAGGGGGGGGCATACTTGGTTGCCCTATTCCTATCCTCTACCCTAGGCAACCACATTTACCCAGTGTCAAAACCAGGATTTTAGGACAGACAGGTTTTGGCCGAGCCAGGAAGGTATTTTCATCTTCTCATTATAGTATATATATATATATATTTTTTTTTTTGACACCTTCTAACTTACCCACAGGTATGTAAAATAGAAATTCCTCCTCAGATGTAGTGCTAATTGAGCAATAACTGAACTGACACTCTGAAGGTAACTTTGTATATCACAGCAAATGTTTAAATGTGCGTATTTCTGCCATACCAACAAGCTAGACTGATGTGAACAACTGGTGTCCCTCTACAAAATCTTGTGCCTGGGGTGATTTCTAGCTCTGCTTTCAAAACTTTCAGATGTCTTTTCCTATGACCCCATACACCCAAGAGCTCAGACCTGTGAGTCACTGTAATCTCCAGATGTCTTAGGAAAGTCCACACATCTTCTCCAAAACCTGAGTTAGCTACGTTAAAGCCTGGGAGGGTTTCCTTCTGTTGTAAAATGTCGTGTATATATATCCTAGTAAGTGGACTCCAGCTCAAAGTTGGTGTTCCACTCTGGCAAAGGTGAACATGTCAAAACTGTGCTAAAACAAATTCACCCTCTGAACTTGGCATCAGAAGCAACAAGCCGTGGCTGAACTGTAGAGCTTACTTAACTAAAAAATTATAAATATTACTTGTTATAGAGAACAAATATATCTACAGGGTAGAGATGCCTCAAAATCATAGGAGCCATGATACAGCTTCAAAAGCGACGTTCCCACTCCTTTCTCCAAATACCCCTGTTTTTCATGCTGGATCTTCAACTAACCTGTAGCCAGGCTGTTTCACTGGAGAGCACCACTTCTATTATTCTAAACTAAAATTAAAGAAAGTGGTTATGTTTGCCCTGGCCTATACTGCCATTGTGATGCAAACCAGAGGGCTTAACCGCATACAAATCCTTGAATTGCTTGGCTTTTAAAGTTTAATCATAGACTCTTTCTTTCTTAACTGCTGAGTTTTCCATGTAATTTGAATGAAGGATGTTGGAACTGAGTACAAGTTTCCCAGTGGCAGCTGCCAGTGGTTGGATAATGCCACTGACATTGGGGCTGCCAAACGAGAAAAATGGCCTTTTCAGTATGTTTTGAGCTCAGAATCAAGAGTTCTGGGTTCAATTTCTGGCTCTGCCTCAGACTTCTAACAATTTCACATTTTTCCTGCATGTTTGCCAACCACAGATGGAAACAACACTGTTTTTTGTCTTTCCCATTTAAAGTATTAGCTCTTGGTGTGGTGCATCACCCCATCTAGGTGGGGCATTCCACATGTGACCATAAGGCACAGACAGCACAGTTCCTACAGCCTTTGTTGGATCCTGAAAAAGGCATGTGATGAGTAACCAGATTTGTCCCTCCTACTTGGCTGAGCTTTGCTGCATGTGATCTTACCAGGAGACTCCTCTACACCTGCAACATTCTCCTTTCCTCATTTTTCTGTCTGTAGACCTAGAAGATCTTAGTTCCTTGGGATAGCAGTTAGAAAAGTGCTGTTTTTCATGCAGGCAGATTCACAGTTCTCAGCTGGGTGGGTAATGGAGAATCATTGGTGACTTTTAAGTCATCTAGAGCCACGTTTTGGCCATTACATGAAAGAGCACAATTGGTCTGGTTTCCCAAGGACTCCTAAATCTCATGAGTGTAGTCTGTCTATCCATCTCTGCTTGGATCTCAACCTTTGAACACACTGTTTTCAACTATGCTCTACCTTCAACTACATAGCTATAGAAAAGAGAAGCAGAAACATAATATGTAACTGCATAACTTTGGAATAAATAAAGCCAGGATGGTCTACCGAGGGGAATGACTCAGATTGCTGTCCACTGAGGGAAAACCAGGTAAAACTCAGCTGGTTTCATCTTCCAGTAGGCAGCTCAGCATGGATGCTGGCTGAATTATCTGCATCCATCTTGCTAGAAACAATTGGAAAAGTCAGAGGCAGTACAGAGAATATCTGAGGCATTTCTATTTTGAGCAGATTGTAGAATTCTGTTCCACTGATGTCAGTTCTAAAACTGCATGATTATACTTAGAAGATATTAAGATAATGGTGTATATTTCCAAAGTGTATTTTCAAATCTCTCTTTCTTGTTTTAGAAAAAAATAAAATAAAATGGAGCACATGTTACTGCTATTCATATTTTTCATACCTATATTGGGTCTCAGTAATGGAACAGAAACTGAACAAGATTTTACTTGGCACTTAAAGAAGATTCCCCAGATTGTGAGAGAAAGAACTTTCTCCCTTGACAGCCCGAAATTTGAAGCAAAAACCAAATTGGAGCTGAACGGCGTATGTGGAATTGAATGTCAAAGAAAACTGCCAGTGCCAAGCTTGTCTGACATGAAGAACCTCCTGTCCTATGAGACTGTTTTTGAAAACGGCACGCGGACCCTGACTGAAGTGAACGTCCTCGGAGCAGTGCTTGACCCAGCTGCAAACACGACCACACGAAGACCTTTGAGGAAGAAGAGGCAGATATATGGAACAGACAGCAGGTTCAGCATCTACGACAAGAAGTTTATGACCAACTTTCCGTTCAACACAGCTGTGAAGATCTCCACGGGCTGCAGCGGCATCCTCGTTTCCCCCAAGCACGTGCTAACAGCAGCCCACTGTCTGCACAATGGCAAGGATTATGTTAAGGGCAGCAAAAGACTGAGGGTGGGCCTGATGAAGACAAAATCCAGAGGCAACGGCAGGAAACACAAAGGCGCTAAAAGAAGCAGGAGAGAAATTTCTGCAGCCAAAGAGGATCCCAAAGCTGCCTCAGAATTAAGGCGACAATCCAAAGGTTATGAGAGAAAGCAGAGGAGATCTGGGAGGAAGCAAGGAACCTCAGATAGCATGCCCTCCTTCCAGTGGACCCGGGTGAAGAGTACGCACATCCCGAAAGGCTGGTTTAAGGGTGTCTCTGGGGATATTGCCCTGGATTATGATTATGCTGTTCTTGAGCTCAAGCGTCCCCACAAAAGGAAATACATGGAGCTGGGAATCAGCCCAACAATCAAAATGATGCCTGGGAGCATGATCCACTTCTCAGGTTTTGACAATGATCGGTCTGGGCAGCTGGTCTATAGATTTTGTAGCATTTCTGATGAGTCCAATGATCTGTTTTATCAGTACTGTGATGCCGAGCCTGGCTCCACAGGATCTGGCATCTACCTCCGTCTGAAAGAGCCAAACAAAAAGAAGTGGAAACGCAAGATCATTGCTGTTTACTCAGGCCATCAGTGGGTGGACATCAATGGTGAGCAGCAGGATTACAATGTAGCAGTACGAATTACTCCTCTCAAATATGCCCAGATTTGCTTCTGGATACATGGGAATGAGGAGAATTGCACACAAGGCTGAAGAGAGCCGAGCCTCACTTGCTTAGCACCCTCACTGCCATAGAGTGAAAGGCGGCCACAACAGTGACTGGAAGAACATCACTCCACGCCAGAAACGTTCGTGAACTCAAAGCTCGCAAGTAGTGCTGTGGTGACTAAAGGAATGCTGAATTGCTAGTTGTCAGACAAAATATTTCTAATTGTAATCAACCTAGATATGCACTTAAAATCCCAAACTATATTTATGTTTGCAATTGTGATGAATTCAAGTCATTCCTGAGGAAAAAAATGGCAGCACCTGTTTGTCATTTTTTTCCACAGGGGAAGGATTGAAACATATCAAACTGGTGTTATGAAACTTTTTTTTTTTTCCAATGGATTTACTTTTCTCAGGGTTCTGTTCCAATTCTTCAAATGCAAGTTGTGCATATAGCATGTTACTGTATGTGCAGAATGATCCAGAGATCTGCATGAGAATGAGACATTATTCTGGCATTCTCTAAAGACTACAGGTCCATGTTGAGAAGCAGCACTATAGTTAGTGTTTGTTAGGTTGGAAAACTTCCTCTTCTGGTTACTGTAGGAACACTCCCAAGGAAATTACGAATTTCTGCAGCTGAGGGTTACACCTTAAAGACAAATTCACTTCATTTCTCAGTAAAGACAGCAAAAAAGAAGTTAATGAAAAAAAGTTTCCATGTTTGGAAGAAGACACATCCGGACATAGTTTAATGCCTTTAAATGTTCTTTGAGAAGCTATAGAAATCTTAAACACATGCATTTGCCTCCAAATTAATATTTGGAGAGCTATAGGTTTAGTTTCTAGTCAAATGTTTAGCCTTACCATTGGAAGAAATCACCAACTCCTGAAGTGACTACTTGACAATCATTTGGAGCTTCACAGATGATATATTTTTTGGGTGCTACACTTTTCTTCAGTTTTTATAAATTACTTTTATATGAGCTCAGCTTCATAGATAGGATAGTATGTATTAGACTGGGAGTTGGAAATCAGTATTTTAGTTTGGCTTTGCAGAGTTTTGCAAAGTGTGTGGTTTTAATCATGTTATCTTCAGACTCCACCTTAACATGATTCACTAGGTTAATTAAAAATTTCTCCCAACTAAATTATAGCACCTTCTGAATGGTAGAACTAGCCTGTGCATTATAAGAGGTATCTTGTTAGATAGCAGCAGTAGTTAGCAATAATTTGGTTCAATATGTTTGCAGAACCATGTATTTAATGAAGACACAAACTGAGCTTGACTTTTACACACCTTTAAACATAAACCACTTTCTTAAAAACTGTTGTTGATTGCTATATAAGTTTATATCTTCTATTTTATGTTTTACAAGGTTTTGAAGTACACAGAATTGTTATGGTGCTACGTTAATCTAATGACATAAAAAGATACTGTGCCTTTCTAATCATATCTTTTGGGTTTCAATACTTTCAAAGTATTCACCACTGTAATATTTAATTATTTTTTTTACTATAAATTTATGCTGACCAAAATACATTTTCTTCCTGTGCAGGAAAAAGAAATACAACAAGATTTTAAAATATTATTTGATTGTTTGAATCTTTAAAACATGCTTTTAATATCTTTTGACAAAATGAGAAGATTTTAAATAATCTTTTTTTTTTGTTAGATGGTTGGAAATATATAACCTGACACAATGAATGTGCAGGCAACTTTGTCCTATTATTGCCAAAGCGTAAAAATTTAAGACTTGCTTCCATATCATAACCCTAACAATACTTCATTAATTGGAAGATATCTCACTTTAAAGGAAACTATTTCTTTTAATGTCAACCTTTCCAGGGAACACTCAACTTTTCTTCCTTTACTGTGTTTTAATTTTATTTTGTGTGTTCATTTGCAGAAAACTAATTATAATTTTTAAAGTTTAGAAATAAATCTCTAAGATTTTAAGGTTGATTATTTTTTATTGCTGTTAACATCTCTATTAACACATGTGGCTTTGCTGACAGTAATTTTAAATCACCTCAGTCCAGTATTTTAATACTCTCGCTCTATGCAACAGATTTATAGTATTCTTTAGTCAGGTCTGTAATGTTTTTCTTAAGTGCCTTTTTCCATACTGTGGAAGTTACTGTGTCCAATAAGGTACCACACCATAATAATTAAATAAGGTACCACATCAGACAACCCAGGTCCATGGATTTTTTTACAATTACCACCATCGTTAATTTGGGTCCAAAACTGATCAAGATAAGGGGACTTAGTAAATTCCTCATTTTCTTGAGTTTTATTTAGGTGTGCTCCTCAGAAGAAGAAATAAAATATATTTCTTTATCACTTTGGGAACTGAGAGGAAGGTAAGAAAGAAAAATGTTTGATGTCAGCTTCCAAAAGGTCTTGTTATAATAATCATCTGTTATAATATATCTGTTATATAAATATCTCAGCTGCAACCTGAGGTTCCCATACCAGGTTGATAAGAAACTTTATTTTCAGAGGACAGATACTACATGCTTGGTGCTTCATTTTGTGGTACTAAGAGATTAAATAGGTTGGCCGGAGCAACATAAAAATTAAATTTAAACTAGCAAACAAACCCTTGTGTCTCAGTGCCTGTGCACAAACATATGCAAATATACTGGTTTGCAGAACACATGTTGTTTAGATTGAATTTTGCTGTTGTCAGCACCTGTGGGTCAGGGAATGCAGGTAGAAGAAGACACAGAAAAAATTTTTTTCCTGTTGTCTTAGCATGTTAGGCAACATTTTGGTCTTTCTCTCGGCCTAATAGACAAATAAATGCTTTATGTAAGCATTGTGACTACCTACTACAGGGACTTCTGGAATAGCTCCTAAATCAAGTACTTACACACAATCCCAGGAATTAAATGTCCTGCATAGAGCTCTTTGTACCCATCACTACAAATGGGACAAGAATTTCTGAGCCATCTCAGATTTTCTTAAAAACCTGCAGTTACTATCTAGCTACCAATGAGAAAATATGAGGAAATAAATATTATCTCAGTAGATTAGATCTTGTCTAGGACACCAGCAGCAAGGCTAGGTTTGCAGCCCTTGTAATGTTCCCCTAAATTATTTATTTTTCCTCTCTTGAGTACCAGGTTGTACATCAGTACTAATTCTTTCCCACAAGAGTTGGTATAGTAGATATTTTTAATTAACTGTATTCTTTGCTCTAGGAAAAGACAAATTCAGTCATATCTCTTTTCTCCTAGAGGGTCACTGGAATTTATAAAATCAGCAAGTGAGTTGTTTTTTTTCGGGGCCAAAGATAAACCTCATATGCAAGCCATTAACACACCCAGACCAGCTTCTGCAAGGTATTTGTGCATGTGTTTAATCTGAGGCTTTGAGACACATGGTGGAAGTCAAGGGGGTTATCTACAATGTGAAAATAAAGTCTAGGTTTGCATTAACAGAAGGAAAGCACAGCATTATGTATGGAAATTATTTCTGTTATATGAGGTATAGAGTAACCAATGCTTCAATAATTGCTTAAAGAAACTCCTTGACTCCTTAAGATTTACCCTCTTAATTTTGCAGATTTATGTGTCTATGTGAAGTATGAATCAGCATGAATATGTCTTAAATAAAGAAAATAACTTGTCCACATGTGGAGGAGAGAAGCAGCTGGGGAACTTTTTCTATTCTGCTGGTAAGGGATGACCTGGCCGCAAAGAGCAAAATAAAAGAGGAAGAAAGAACAAGTAGATGGTATGGAAGACCAGGGGGATGGACATGGTATGCAAGGGATAAAGAAAGTGTGCAAAGTAACAGATAAAATGGCTGCAAGGTAGAAGAGACATCTATTGTGAGAAAGAGTAGGCAGATGGTAGACAATAGTAAGAATTAAGATGTGAAATTCATAAGTTTAATGGACAATTTTTCACTGTGGAAGATAAGGCTTTTCTTCTCTACCATAACAGCAACAAGGAAAGGGCTGTGAGAGGACTCAGGTTGTGGCAGGGACCGCTGGCAGCCAGGAGGTTTGACCCTGATCTACAATCCAGGCCTGAACTGGCAGGGATTATGCCTCTGCTCATCCAGGGTCTTTGGAAAGCAGCAAATCTGTGTTCTGATCAAAAGGCTTGGCAGTATGAACCTCCCAGTACACTGCATCACCAAGAGTGTAATGAGTAAGGGGAGTTTCTCAAATCTGAACTTTTGTTGGGGTTCCTGTAAAAGCTGCTCTCCAGTGGGAAAAAAAAAAAAAAATCAAACAAAAATTCTCAGATTTAAGGCATTTAAATGTTGGCTCAATTTTTTGCATGTATCTAGAAATTCTAGGCAATAATTTTTTTTTCAAGTGTCTTCTGCTTGTGTTTGGCATCTGGAGAAATTTAATCAACTGCTTCTAATTTTAAAGCACAGATTATTGCAGATAGCTCCATCTACAAATTCCTGGATTAAAGAATGACTGAGGGAGAAAAAAAAAGAATGTTATTAAATTGAAAGCTTAAAATTTCGCTCTAATTTCAAAGGATTTGGAAGTATATTTGGGTCCCCTTTGCACCCGCCTTTTGGTCCAAGTGTCAGAGAATTTAGGTTAAAAACTTCCAGAAGTAGGTTTGAGGATTCTTTCATGTTCTTAGCTTTTAAAGACTGACAGAAAAACTGTATAATTTTTTTAACTGTGTAAAATGACAAGCCATTTGAGAAAATAAATGCAAACCTTTGCTCTGATATTATATGATGCACTTATGTCAATAAATATTTTCTATTATTTTTCTTTTCCTCTCTCATGATGCAGTTTGTTAGATATGGTTGTGTTACACAAACTTCATTCTCTAAGTGCCTGCAATGATTTATCAGTGAATCATCTGGGACTCGGTCTTATTAATGTCTCTTTAAACTTGTTCTGGGAAAAAGAAATCTCCCTGCCTTCAAGATAATTACTCCATGAGCAAATTCGATGAGTAAAAAATTTAGTTCAGCAAGGAAGTGACTCATAGTCTATACTGCAAATTATTAATTCTAAAATAAGTAATTAGTTCTGTTTCTGCTATGTGCTATTGCTACACTTTATTCCTTGGAGAGCTATTGAACCAGGCTAATTTAGAAGTATGAAAAATATTATAATCTAGGTCCTTAGAATTATGTTAACTCTTTGCCCTTGAAACTGGTGCTGGTTTTATCTCTGAGGGTAAAAGGAGATATTTTTTGCTAGGTCAAGAGCTGCTGGAAATATTTAATGGAAAGTTGAGAAATCTTTACAGCTGTGATTAACAGTGTGTCTAATAAAAGCAATATTTACCAGGGGTCTTGCTAGGGCTTACCCACTAGTTTATATAGGTCCTCACATGGGGGAGAAGTAAGTGCCACAGGGAAATAAATAGGATTGAAAGATTCTGACCTGGAAAAAAGTATTTTTGGGGCTGGTAACAGGATCTAAATATTTTCATTGCTGAAATCTACTTTCTGCCATGATCTGGGAGAATGTCTTGGTGCCTGAGAAATGTTTCTCAACCTCTATACAGGGAGCACAAACAGAGACCCAGGGGTGACAGCTGTGTCCTCTGCAGGCCATTCCCAAGCCACTGATACGGATGTGGTTTCTTTGGTGGAAGACACATTCCAACACATCTTATGGATCACACATTCCCATGGACCTTGGGGGGGCTTGAACTGGAATCTTATGCAAATGTCTATTCAGCCATAAAATGTTCCCATACAACCCAGATCTTTGTGCAGGTATTTTCCAGTCCTACTCCTATTTCCCATAGTGTTTAACGCTCAAAAAGCCTTTGCCAAGTAACAGACACTCAAATCCTCCAAAGAGGTGGCACCTTATGCTGTTTATTATGCAGGTATTCCTGATGAATCATTCATCCCTTCTGCTTCAGATATGTCTTTAGATCTTGATAATGGCTAATCCTTCAGCTGTTACTGCTAAGAAAAGAGATCAGATATACCAGAAAATCCACACAAATATTTACATGTGCTTCTTGGTAATTATGTACACACCATACTTTTTTGCAGTTGCTATGGCTCTACTTTTTTTCCATGTGAAAGAGTTTGAAAAGTTTGGATGAAACCAAATTGGGCTGGTTTTCAGACAAATTACTCAGCTGCCCTTTGGCTGCAGTTGCAGCATGCTCCCACCCCTTCTCTCCAGTTTGATTTCCAAATTTATGGATAAAATGTTGTTTAAAGCTTTGCTTAATCAAGAATGAAAGCAGCCAGGAGACAACACACAATAGTCCTTTCTAGATGTATCTCTCTGTGGACATTTTGAAGCAGGGAGAAGCAGAAGACAAGAGAAGGCAAAGGTGAAGCCCACAAACAACAGCAAAAGAGCTCAGTGCCTTTCTGAGTGGGAGAAAATGTGATTTCTAATTTTTCCTACTGTCAAAGGCAACACCAGTTTTTGTATTTACAATTCCTTTGTGTTTTCTTGAATGATTCATCTTCTAAATATTTTTGGCTCTGTACAGGAATGAACCAACAGTAGTGGGGATAAAACATGGCCTTGGACACCAGCAGGGGCTTCCCCTCCTCAAAATACACACACTAAAAGAGAATGCTAAATTACCCCAAGGGGAATGATTAGTAATACAAAGAGGGGGCAAAAGTCACCTCTAAGAAAAGCCCCAATGGGATGTTTGGGAAAAAAGTTTATGCATAAAGGCAATGGAGACTTTACAGTTGCATGTGGCATATGGGTTTTTCTACCATGGTTATCTGTGCAGGACATTGCTGCATTCCAGAGCTGTGGTGAGTTTACATGGTGAAAGCAAATCCACTTGTTGGTTGTCTATCCCACCACCACCCCACGGTAACAGGGACCCTATGTCCTACCAAACTCACGCTGCTTATTGTGAGTTTGAGCTCAGACCTGGCCTTCATAAATGGTGGATGTGAGCAGAGGCTTCCAAGAACATGACCACTGACATGTTAGGTTTTATAAATTTTGCTCTTCATCTACATGGAGGATGTATGAAGCTGTTTTTAATGAGTGAGTTGAAACAGTAAGCTCTTGTAAACAAATGCTGTATCACATTCTCCTCTCATTTACAATGCTCAGTCTTGATGGGGAATTTGACCCATCCCATAGTATATATATTTACTTGTTGCAGAATGTTATACACTAGCCATTTGTGACCTGTAAATTTCTTTCAGAAAGAAATAAAAAAGAAGCCAATATTCAAAATTAAAACTAGCTTTGTCAATGTTCAATTTACTGCTCAATTTACTTCTTGCTTGCAATTAACCTGTGATCTGTGATCCAATAATGCTGCTCATTCAGTGCTTGAGTCCTTTACTTCTTGAAACTGATTTTTCCTTACCAATTCATACTAGATAAAATTGAGTATTTGTGTGAAAACAGTTTTCACAAGCTTAAAAAACCCCACAAAAACTGCTGCCACTAATTGTATTTCATTATTTCATATCAGTTTCCAACTTAATTTGATTATTTCCTGCCTAACTTGGATTCTTTTTAAGTGAGAGAGAATTCCACTTTTTAATTTTTTTCACTATTCCCATTTAGGATTTTCACTTCAGTTTCTACTCTAACACCAAACACCTAAAATTAAAATAAATGCAATAATGCCCAAGCATTGCTGTATAACAAGGAGCTTGGGTTACTGTTTAGGAGAAGCCACTTCAAGTTGCTATTAAGATAACAGCTGCAGAGAATGAAAGGCAAAATCACTGAAAGCAAACTAATGTTCATAGCTCTAAGACAACACATTAAATCCAGAGCTAGCCTTGGGAAATGCTTTTGTAAGCTTTGAGTCAACATAAACACAGGCTGCCAGCTGAAGGAAAAATCTTGTGACATACTTCAAGAACAGCTTTGGGAAACCCTGACACCTCCTCCTGCCACAGATGCTGACGGAGGGAGAAGCCACACTGGCTCTGGACCCCAGCAGCAAGCACAGGGTTTAATCTCCTAGGCACATCCTGCTCTCCAGAAGAAATTTATTTAATTTCACTGGCTTAAATGACTGCAAAAATAGCAATGACCTGATGCTATTAATCAAGTTATACTAACTGGCTCCTATCACAAGACCCACTGTAATGACAGCTTCAAATAAAAGGCAAACAGTCCCTGACAGGGAGATCTGCCTGTGTGGGATCCACATCTGCTCAACACCTGCCAAAATCTGGCAGAAACTTGGTCAGTAGCTGGCTGTGGGTGAAGTTTATTACACCAGTTATTTGAGCCCCCTGTTAAGGTGATGTCTTTTTGCAGCAGCACAGCCTTCTAGAGCTAATCCAAGGACAAAGCCTGGGAAAGGGCTGTTCTAGATGTTTCAGATAGGTCTTAAAGCATTTCCTTACATATAATTTGTGAAAGAGATCATCACAAGTCTACAGAAAGGCCAGAATCTTCATACTCCAGCATGTACAACACACCTGCCTTCCCTCCCCTTCACCCTGATGCAATTAAACAGCACAAATTAAAAGAACTGGAAGTACTGGAAAGAACTTAGGAAATGTCATGCTTCATTATATCCTTATTCCAGCCCTTTCTTTAGTACTCAAGCCTGCTTGCCAAACCTGTGCTGGCCCTCATGTGCTCATCTTTTGCCACATCTGTTAGAGCCCACATGCACAGCCAAAATTACACAGTCCTGGGACAGAGGAGTGCAAACACCTACTTTCAATTTCACAACATAAGTTTCTTTTTTAAAATTCTGCAACGACTAGGCTTCCAGGTAAGTATTTTTAGACACATAAGAAGACACATTTCTAGATCCAGGAGCCAGCTTCCTCTTCCTAAATTGAAAGCAATGTTTTTGTAAATTTCTAGGCTTGTTTGGCAACATCACTGTGGAATCAGCTCCTGGTAGAAACCTGATAAAGACAGTCAGAGATACAAGACTGGTGGGGAACAAAGTTATCTATGAAGCAGATAATTGCTAAATAAAATAAAAGCCATTCTTAAAAAGATTTGACTGGATTATTTTTCTACAACCTATTCACTATGTGCATGTAAAAAAATTGGTTTTGTTTTGTTTTGTTTTTATTTTAGTGAGATTCCAATGTCATCTCCTAGCAGAGGGTTTTTTAGGCAGCTCCACCAATTACAGTATTAGGATTTCAGCATTACATGCTCTGGGTCAGTCCAAAGGCGGTAGGGATGGTGATGATGATCAGCCTACTGATGAGACTATTTTTTTGAAACAAACAAACAAAAAACCAAACAGATATTATGGCCATGAATACCCACAAAATTTTCCATGAGAGCAGAGCAGTCTGGACCTGTGTCCTGCCTCTCAGTATTATCCCTTCCATATTCATAGCTGTGGTGGTTCGAAATAGCTGGGTTTTTGGATGGCTCTTTTCCTTGCACAAGTTTCTTTCCCTTGCTACCTGTATCGTATACGAGTGCCAGGAATGAGTGCAACTAGTAAGGAAAAGAAACCTGTGCTCTCAACCTGTTAATGCAACCACCATCCTTATCTGAGAGAAATCTAAAAAAAGCTGTGTTCTGTTTCTTCCCTCACCTCTCCCATCATCCTCCAGAGACCTACAGCTGCTTCTTGTTTCTGTCTCTCCTGCTAGGTGCACGAGCAAGCCACACCGGGGAGAAAGAGTTTGAGCATCCTGCATTTGAGGGTCTGAGGAGGATGGATAGTCCAATCTCCTCCAAAGCCTCTCTGCCCTACCACCTTTTCAGTGTGCTGAATTCTCCCAGGACAGCTCCTGGATACAACCACATGAAGAGCAGCATGCGGAGAGACATTCAGCCCACATCTTCCCTCCTCCTTCCCAAATTTCTTCTTATTTTATGAAGATTTAGCACTGTGCTGAGTCTTATTAATGTTACAAAGAGTCCAACAGTAATTCTCTATACTGATATTATTTAAACATTCAAATTTCTCCCTTTTAAAGCTTTTTAAAATTACTTCCTTTTAGAATTTTTATTTCTATTTTTTTTCTTTCTTTCTTTTTTTTTTTTCCTCAAAATGGCTACACACTATGCACCAATGTATCCTGAAGGGCAGTTGCCTAAATCACAGTTCTTCAGGAAGGTCTCTTAAGTGCACAGAGAAGCATAGGCTGACCACAGGCAGGTCCAACAGTGCAGTCCTCCTGGGAAGGCACAGATGCCACAGTTGAACAGAGTGCAGAGAATACCAAGATTGAACTGATATCTAGAAATCTTGGTTGGCAAGGGAAGTTTGAAGACAAAGGGCATAAGCCAAAAGCATGACCATAATAAGTGTCCAAATACCATCACTGTTACTGCAAAGAACAAAGAGGGTATTATCCCTGTGGACAGAAGTAACAGTTCAATATGCAGCAAGGAATGCTCAGGGAATAGAGCAAAAAAACCCCAGCAACTCTTTCAGGATGATGGCGATGATGTTCTTCAGTGGTGTTTGGAAAGGCTGTGGAATGATGGAGGTCTTCTAGAAAAAAAAATCTGCTTTGTATTACCCAATTTTGGTTTTAGAGCAGGGAACTGGAGTAGATAAATGTGATTTCTATCTTATCACCCTGCCTAGCAGTCTTAAAGTAGAAACTTCATGTTCTCTGAATGCACTGCCTTTTCAGTGGAATGCAAAAAGCTGTGTTGGTCTCGTTTATCTGCAGCAGAAAGCCAAATTTTAAATGAAACAGTATGCACAGTTATACTGATCTTTTATATTGGCAATAAAATGCTTTGGCTAAGAGGAAAATATTGTATTTAATGCCAGAGTCTGTCCCAGGAAAACATAGATTGGATCAGCTTAGATCAGCTTAGTTTGGCTAGGGAAAAATTATTTAATTTCAGTTGCATCTCTTCTCCATCTCTGACAGATCGATCAAAACACTGGATTTACCAGTTCAAGTTTCCAGCCACTGTAGGCTAAGTTTCAAACAGAAAAGTGTGGCTGGCATGCTGAACTCTGCTACTAGAAAAATAATATTCTCAAAGCCTGCCAGGTATTTCAAAGGTCATTAAATGACAGGAGCACATCCATGACAGGCTCTTCATGCAAACTGTGCTGAACTGGGTTGTAATTCAGACCAGCTACTTCATAGGAAGATTTCCAGAGCAACCACTTGCTATACTGCAGTGGTTACTAAAGTTAAATTGGCTAAAATGTAAGTTAGGACTATTCCTACGTTAGCCACAAAGGGGTAAAGGTACAATGAAGACAGCATTGCTGGTTTGAGATGGGGCATTTTCCTGATTGCCATCATTGCTGATGACAGAAGCAATTAATGGGATACAGCCTGGCACAGGTTCCAGGGCTTGCAACTCTTTTGCAGCTCTGTTTCTCTAAAAGATGCAGTTGAATGGAATGCAGATGATTTGCCCATTTCCCAGTACACACTCCTCATCTAAAGAGAGAGATGGAGGTGTTAGTGTTATGTTTGAAATTCTTGGAGGTCTTTCTAAAAGCTGTTAAAAGCACAAACCACACAAATCCAGCCTTCAACATCTGTTGGAGGAAAAAAAAAATAGAAGCTGTGTGAAAAATCCTTAAGCCAGGCTAAATGACATAGTAGGATTAGAGTCAATCTTGATGATCAGTCATTAAGCCAAATGCCTAAAGAAAGAAAATATTTTAGCAGATACATACACCACTTTATTACAATAAACAATTTCCAGGATTCTAAAATCCCAGGGAAACCAATCTTAGATACAAAATACTATTTTTTTGGGGGGTGGATGGAACAGTGTAACACTTCTCTACATTACATTTTCCTTCATCGAGTGATATGTGCAAGACATATATATCAAGACCTAATATTACATCTTAGCAATCATCAAGAATGTAATCTGCCAGGCTATGTTTTAAAATCTCCAGAAAACAACTCTCCACTTAGGAACCACAAGGTGCACTTTTTTTGAGATAACTGAAAAAATTGGATAAACCAGGTGGGCGTAAGTAGACATGGGCACAAGTATTACTTGTCCTTCAGCGACATAGTTAAAGAGCTGCTCATGAGAAATAGGTTTACTTGGTACCCCAGACTAAAAGAGTGTGCAGAGTATTGAAGAATTACACACGTGTTAATTTTATAATTGATATTTACAATCCTAAAAAATAGCAGTGCATTTAAATAGAAAAATCTGTTTACTGTCACTGTGTAATCATTTTATGTTATTTTGGAAAAAAAGAAAGAGTATTTTTTGTATTGTCTCTGTTAATCAGTGGGAGTCAACTCTCTTGTCTGTACAGGGACTATGGTAACAAGGTGTGTCCATCTGCATATTTTGGATTTTAAAATACAAATTTCAAAGGAGAAAAAAAAATCACCCAAATAAGTAGCCTCATTTAATTTCAAAAAAGTTTAAGAAGATGTTTAAAAACTGTCCATGCACAAACTCAGATGCATTGCTGGATGATGCGTATTCAACTAGAATTAATGGAAGTTTAATGAAAATTCAAAGTTAGGTTCAGTGTGTTGAATGCTGCCTTGCCTCTCTCCCTGTCTGGGCCTCGAGCCTGCCTCAGAGAGTAAAACATTTCAGCCATCCTACAGGAATCACAGGCCGTCAAATATTTTGAGAGAAAAGCACAGTTCCAGTATGATTTGCCTTGGAGCCAAAGGTTCTTCAGGCAAATTCTACACAGTCAAATCTTGAAGAAAACAAAAAGAGGCAAGCAGCTGGATTTCCATCAATACAATTTCTGAAATGAGAGTGACAGGAAAGTAATTCAGGCGCAACATTGCAAACTTTCACAAAGAGAACCACAATACTTGGGACCCAGGCAGCAAGGAAGAGTCACCAGCTACCTGCAATCTTAACTGTATTTAATGACCAATATTTATTTGTATATTTAAATATATATTCAAAATCAGGACAGCTCATATCCAATGAAACACAGAGCTGGGAAAGCTCAGTCTGTCTGCTCATCCCTGAGCAGCAGAGGTGCTGAACAGGTGCTGGATACTTTCATGATGGGATGGAGGTGAGCTGGAAGTGAGGATTTCAATAAACTGCTGAAAACCTCTCTTTTCAAGCACAAAGGGGATGAGGTGCTCTATCTCCCAAAGGCCTGTCCATAGAAATAGATCCTAAACCAAAATCTCAAAGGGGCTGTGAACTTTTGTGCAAAGGCAGATTCAAAGATGCTCTATTACCTCAGCCAGAATTTGTACAGTAAGGCATCTTATTTATGCAGTATGCTGGTCTCAGTGTTACTATTCCCCCCCCCCCCCTTTCCATCCCTCCCTCCTCTTTCTTCTTGTATTAAAAACTTGTTTTTTCCATGTTTCAAAAGAGAATTGATCTATATTCTGCCTTGATGTTTTTCAAAACAAATCCAGTAGTGCTCTTTCAGTTGGCTGGAGACAGTGTGGGATTACGACAGAAAGAAGAATCACTAAAACCCTCTTGATTGATCAACCCAGACTGACAGGGTGTAATTACAGACACATCATAGACACAAACAGCATAATCTTAAAATTAAATTCAGAATTTAATTTGTCCTACCCTTACATTTCAGTAGCATTTTGAAACCCCTTTTATTTATATGCAGACACACTCAGAATATGAAAGGCTATTTCTTTTAAAGCTTGTTAACTGCTTGCAGCTGTAAATTGTTCTTGTGCACAAAATCTTTTTACTGACATTTAATATCCACATGCAGGCTTGCAGCAGCTTACAAGGCTAAGGGAGCAGAGCCTCCCTGGGGTGCCTCTGTGCCCACAATGGGCCACAGTGCCCTCTCCCTTCCTCAACTGCAGCCAGCCTGCAGCCCCAAGAGCAAGAACAGACCATCTATCCCCACACTATTCCCTGGTGCATCCATCTTCTCCTTCCCCTGCTTAATGCAACACTATCCCCTCTCCCATTCAGCCAGCCTCTTTCCAGACTTGGATACAGATGAGGACTATGGGAAGGTGATGTTCTTGGGAGGGCAGGGGAGGATCCCTGCCAATCCCACTGTGTCACCAGGTCCTACCACTCCCTGCACTTTCCTGGAAAACAACTAACCTGTCTCCAACTACCAGTTGAAGTCTGAAAGATTGGGTCAAATTGTGCAGGATGTGCCTTCGTTGGTGCACTTAGTGGTATGAAATCTCTGGTTCCAGCAGAGTGGGACAGTGCTTTGGCAGGACCTGCAGGCCCTCTTAAAGATGGCTACTTTAGAAGTTTAGGATATTGAGATAAATGGAGAAACCTCTTCCCTCATAATAAGCTATATTTTGAAAATATGGCTCAAACTTGGCCATGTTCAACAATGAACTTTTTCATGTTCATTAATGCTTTACAGTGCAGGGTGGATATTCACCAACCCTTCCACAGGTTTAGTCCTCTTCAGTCCTAGCAGAGGATGTCACATCCAGACACACATTTCTTCACTTGTTTCAGTTTCTGTTTCTGGCCTACCACCTTTGCCAACTCCCAAAGGCTAAATTCTTACAATTCTAGTTGCATGCAGAGATATCTTGGGCAATGAAACAAGCATTGGACTCCTGCTGACCATATCACTTGCAGAGTTTAATTAAGGGAAAGGGAAGAGGTGGTGAAGCTTTAGGAGCCAAGATCTGGAGCAGAAAACATAACAGTGCTGTCTGCTTTAAAATATGTGTAGCCTCTCTCCTTCTGTAGTCCCATCTCTGAAATTCTTATTTCATCCCCTCATTACCACTCAGTGTCTGCCACTTCCCACACTGCTCACAGCACTAGCAGTATATAACACATGGGAAAAAGATTTTCTATTTTAATAAAATTTCTGATATATTTCAGGTCCTGGAAGATCTGAATCACTAACTCAGTCTATTATCTTGTGTCACTGCCATTACTCCTACCACAGCAGGTTTTGCTTGGCTTAAGGCATTAAGAATTATTGGGATTTTTTTTTCCTCCCCAAGTTATCTGAGCATGCAGCTCTTATTCTGGGATGAGAGATGGGGAAGGAGGGGCAGAAGCAAACGGTCATGCCACAAAGACAAAACAACTTCAGCTGTGGCTACTGGACATTTCATGAACTAGATGCTATGTGCCCCCAGTAAGTAGTACCTCAAAATGTTGAAGCAAATCAGAAGCAAATCTTCCTTTCTTTCCCTCTCTTTTTCCCCCAGCCCAGAACAGCTTTCGCTCTTGACTTCCCTGCTTGTTTTTAGGGCAAATCACTAGCCTTTGCTGCTGCCTTACTAAATCTTAAGAATGGAAGTTCAGGTAGCAGCTTGACTGTACAACCAGCCTGAAAGGCTAAGGTGGTCCCCAGCATCTTAGAAGACGACTCAGAGATTTAGTTCTCATCAGTTCTCTCCAAACTCTCATCTTTGGAAGCACCAGCATCAATCCAGAAACCATCAACTCAAGCTACAGTCAATTTACAACTAAAATTTTCAAATAAAGCCAATTAAAATTAGTAAGTGAAAGAAGAAGTGAAGTAGGAGGCCATGCTAACTCCAAACATTCAAAAAATGAGTTTGTTCTGTAGAATCCTTTTCAAACCTTTGCAGTAGGCTGAATTCAGGTTCTCCAGGTGTTCACCACTACTTAAGGAACTCATAGCTTAAGGGGGAGCTACAAAACCCTCATGTGGCCAGAGGTGCCAGCTTTTAAAGAAGTCAGCACACAGGTCAGCAAGAATTTGGATAAGGGACATATCAGCTGCCTGAAATCTGTCCTCCCCTCATGAAAAATGCAGGGAAAGGAGACAGTTTCTTCTTTCCACAGATGGGAGCACTCCTTTCCACCCACTCTTCCCTACAGCTTGTATTGAAAAGTGGTTAGTCATAGCAGGACACAGACACATTCGTGCCTGGATGATGAAACTCAGATGATAAGAACATGTTCTTGTCTACAGGCCAGGAGACAACCACGTGGCTCCCTTGCAAAGCCAGATTTTATAATTCCTTTGTGCCAGGGAGAGCTAGTAATTTTTATTAGCCTTAGTCAGCATTCAGGGAAATACACTGGTTTTACTTCCCACAGTGAACATCCCATCTAGATGCTCTTGCACCAAATTTCCTTTTTGTCCAGGCTTCTATTTGCTCACGGGATAACAAATCACACACACACAAACACACATAGAGCTTTTGGCCACAGAAAACTACAGAAAACTAACAAACACCAGGACCAAGAGTTGTTGCCGTGGATGAAGCTAATGCAGAAAGTCAATTACTCAGCAGCAGGGGCATGTACCTGGCAAGGAGAAAACCCTCACCCTGAGGTCTGGCCCCTTGAAACGTGTGGCATTGTAAACATTCATTTTCAATTCAGTGAGTAGTAGCTCATCATCCCAATTTGAGCAAGACACTAATGAACTGGTCTAAATATATTTACTTGTTTGGTAATGACTCTTCTCTGAAAATGCTGTCCTCATTTTGAGAAGACATGCACAACACAGAGGTAAGAAGTCGAGTATTTGCATTTGCAAGACAGCACACAGGCAGGGTAGGAAAAAGCACAGAGAGCCTTTCTGAGGGTGCAGTTACTGACCCTGTGCAGGTTTTCATGCTCAAACGACAAGGAAACACAGCAATTTGCTGAGCCTAACCCATTTTTAATTCAGAAAATTGGGATGCAACTGGGAGCTCATCATAAGGCTGAGATATAATATCGATGTCCCCTTTATCTGCCCTGGGGCATTGCGAATGTTACAGTGCCAGGTGGTGGCACTGTGATATGGGGGTTCTGGGGTCCCCCAAGTGCAGCCCTGCCCTCCACCCACCACCCTTCCAAGGAAGGTCTTTATGGTCCTAGGGCAGTCCCTGTGCCTAGGAGGGTTGCCTGAGCCGTGGCTGCCATACAGTGTGCACAGCTGGAAACAGCCAGGAATGGTAGTGAGATAAAATGATAGGGTTGTTCAGATACATAAAAGAATCTATAAAAAACAATCCTCTAGCACACGCTTCGTAACTAACTGGTTGCAAAATTGGTGCAATGAGTGCAGAGAGCTGTAGATGTGGCACTTAGGGACATGGATGAGCGGTGGAGGTGGCAATGTTAGGTCAGCTGTTGGACTCTAGGATTCTAGATGTCTTTTCCAACCTAAATGATTCTATGATTCTATAAAAGTCATTCCCATATGCAGCAGTCGCATCAATCCGTGTCAGGACCTAAGCGGATTTTTCCCCTCTTGAAGTATGTTATTGTGCTCAACATCTTAATGAGTATGAAACTGGCAACGAGGTATTTACTTTGATCAAGGTGTTTATTGCATCTCAGAGGGCACACATGCACTGGGGATTTTGTTTTTTGGGTTTTTTTTTTGTTTGTTTGGGATTTTTTTAAACCGAAATACAAAGAAAAACCATTTTGAAATTAACTTTTTATAGAACTTTCCCATTACAGTGTATGTTATCCCCACAGCAAATTCAGATACAACCACTTTTAATGGTACCATACATTGATTAAATAGTTCATTTGAAAGACTTTGGGTGAATATCTTTCCAACCCAATATGCTTTTACAGAGAACTGCCAAGCCACTTGTAACACTGATCAACAGTGACCTCATTGAAGAGTCAAGATCTTACACCAAGCCATCAGCAGAAACAGTATGAGAACAAATAAAAATTAAAGAAACACAGTATGTACAGTAAAGGGCATGGATCTCTGGATCAGAATTAAATCTAATCACCAATAGTACAAAAGCTACTCACAGCGCATTCGGGGCAATGAGAAAACACTATCCTAAGGCATACACAGGTAAGCACTAAATTAAGAGATGTACAGAAGAACTGAACAGAGATGAGTAACATCACTTGTAATGTTTTGACTACAGATATACCAAAAAGTGCTCTCGTACTTGAAATCCCTTAATGCCAGCACAACTATGGTTGCTTTTTCCCAACTAGATGGAGAGAAACTGACCCTTTACTTATTTTCAGTGCATTTAGCAAGAACTGATAAATATGCCAATTATAAGTGCAAAACCTTAAACAATTTAAATAGATTTAAAAATAAAAACAGCAATAAATACGGTGTTCTTTCAGATATGATTTTTCATTCTTGGTAAATCATTGAAAAAGTATTTGTTATGGAAGTTTTCCTTTATATTACTTTAAATTATTTTAACATATACAGTGCCACAAAAATAAAACATTTTTTTCACGACAATTGAGATTCCTGTGACTGGAAAAAAAAAGTATTCTGCACAATTCTGTAAGTATTTTCTTTACTATCTGGTATTATCACACTATGTTTTGTAACAGATAAAGGAGAAATTGAGTCCTAGGGAAACTTTGGGTGTCCTCAAAAAGTTATATACATTGAGACCTTCAAAAACCACAGACATTGCTCCAAATGGCTCACCAAACAACAGCTGCATAATCTGCCCCCATGGGATAGGTTCAGAAAAGCACTAGAAGGCATCAGAAACATACATCCATTGTTTAAATTGTAAAACACAAATAACCCAAGTACACAAATTTCGAGAGAGTAGGGATAACAGCTAAGGTAGTACACATTCCTAATGTTCACTTTCACAGCTGTGCTACACGTTTCAGGAGGAAGAGAAAGTCTGAGTAAGCACTGGGTTTGGTACTGGTGGCTCACTGAGAAACTCGGAGCATCCATTTGTAGACTCCAAACTCACATTTTTAGCATCCAGTCAGAAAAACCGCAGCTGTGAATACACAAAAGTATTAGATGAGAACTGATATTATAATGAGTTAGCAAAGCATGTTCTACAAAGAGCACCAAATCCGCTCATCTCCTCACATCTCAAATGATTTGCTATCAGATTCTAGGGAAGCAGCAGTCTTCCCACAGCTAATTATGAATCTCTCTATTATTAATACAAGTTGAAAGCAGGGACTCCCAGCACTGAAGGTACTCCCAGCACTGAAGGTGTATCTCCACTTCTGGATGTCTCTGCCATATGCTAGGTACACCTTCCTGAGGCTGGAATTTGAAGAAGGGGGAGGTGGGACTGGGAGATGCTTGCTAAGGGCAGCCTGAATCACTGCTGCCAGCTCCAGTGCAGAGTGGGCTCAGAATAAATGTTTGAATTAAGCTCTAGGAAGGAAGAAAAGTGACTCATGAAGAAGGCTTTAAAGTTATGTAATGATTGTCCTCTCCTCACCTTATTGTAGACACATCTAGTCTTAATTAAAAAATGCATACTTTATTTCTGCATTATTATTTTTTAATTGGTTTAGGTGTTTAATTCAATTTCATATTCCTACTTGGCCCTCCAGAACCATAGGAATAATGCTTTGGCCTTTATTTCCTTCCATTATGCAGTACTGGTTTTTTGCTTCTCCTCCATTTTTCCTTGCATTTACTCCTCTGTTCTTCCCCATTGTTGCTCTACACAGCACCGCTCAGGACCTCATGGCCTTAGCATTCAGAAAAACAGTGCCTTAAAAATTGTGGCAGGGGAGAACATTAGCTGGCAACAGTAAAGGGCTGCAAACAACCTTCCCTTGATGACAAGTATACCTACGTTTTTCCCTTCTTGATACCTTCATACCTGTAATACAAAATCTGTTTCAACACCCATAAGACTGGAACAAGCCCATTTGGCATCATTTCCCCCCCCTCAGTATTTGTACCCTGTTATCATTCCACATGTTTCAGTAATAATGTAAAGAAAAAACCCAAACTTTTTTTTTTCTTTTTCCCCAAAAGCAACTGTCAGGAAAAGTTATCTGTGAGCCAAGCTTTCGGGCTAAAGACAAGAGTGTGGACGGAGAATTTAATTTTCATTACAGTGCATGTTTCATTACAGAGCATGTTTCTAGCTCTGCAGCTGCAATTCTCTCTGTCATATTCGACCTAAACAACATCTGTGTGCCAGACATGTACCACAGTGTGACATGCTCGAGCAGGCAGCCACAGAATACCTTATCGTTTACAAGAAATCCTTGATGTTAAGATCCGCTAATGGGTCCTTTGTTGGAGGTTTCTTGGGGCTCTGAGTAGCAGGAGTTGGGCTTGGAGAAAGCTGACAGCCAGGAAGGCAGGAAAAAAAACAAAGCAGACAAGAATACACAAGCATTAGACAGGCATAGGGAGTTCTCACAGAAGCACACTGCAAGCATACAAAGTTCTCATTTGTCTGCATGTTCAGCGTGGCGCCGTTTTGCTCAAGCGTTTTTTGGATTCCATCCTTACTACAGGGCTAGCAATGTTTAATGGCAGGTTTAATGGATAGGGCTACAGGCACTGCAGATCCTAATTAGCATAGCTTCAGATCACTCCCTCTCTGTAAGACAGAATGGCATTAGGATCTTCAACCCAGACAGAAGACAGACGATTGTTAGATGTTAAAAACCAAGGTTCAGAGCGAGCAGAGTGCATCCTGCAGGGTAGCAGTGAAAATCCCTGTGACTGGCAGTTAAGGACAAATTATTCAAAATTGGTAATGTAAATAAGAGTCCAAAACAAACTGGAAACATGACTAGATCACACTAGGTTCCTCCTTTGATATGTACAGAAATTGTTAGTTATTCCTAGAAAATGTCAGTTTTGAAGTTCCACACAACACTTCTGACTATGGTGGTCAAATGGTTCTTCCATTCTGTTCTTATTCCTCTGCATTCCTACCTCAACTCAGGGCACTATAGGTATTTTATATGTAGCCCTGGCACCTTGATGACCATTCTTTAGGAAAAAAAAAAATTCTGTGTCCCATCATAATACTCTTGATAAGAGCAAAGATATTTTAAAGTGGGAGGAAAAGCAAGAATAAGTATATTTTTACTTAGGGCTGGTTTAAATTCTTTCAATTTCTACACAGAAAACCTTGACAAGATTCATTTGGAATGTAGTTCCCTACTTTAAAAGTGTGGTTTGCTCTATGTTGATTACTTAGTATTTGCAAAACAAGGGAGGTACTCTGGTTTCCAGGGTTACCAGTGAGATTTTACAGCTGCAGCATCAACTTCCATCTCCCTTCTTACTTGAAAGGCAAGGTGGACCTCTGACTCACAAAAAGCATAATACTACAGCGAAATAATTTCCTGCCTCTCCTCTGGAAAGGCCTTTCCTTTTCAGTGTTATTACAAAAAAAACTACTTTGAAATAATAGCCTAACATAGGTATTATAGCTTATGCTGCATCACTTGTTGAGTGTGGCTATAGTAAATTTTGGTTAGGCTGTGAACAGAATTACAATGCCTGAGAGTTCCACCTGGAGCTTTTACTCCAATATCTCCCAAAGCCAGATCCTGAATGTACCTAGTTGTAGGAGAGTTTTCAAACCTGTTCCATTGGTCTCATACAAGGCAACTGAAAAAAAACCAAAAAAATCAAGGTGGCTCATGTGATTTGCGGCAAGGCAGGCAGCTGATCCTTTATGACACTTCTTTTACAGATCCAGAGCTAGAGCTGGGCTGAGCTAACACCCACACAGAGGCTACTTTCCAGGGCCATGGAGAGCAGTGAAACATTCGTGCAGCAGCAGCAGCAGCAGTGCTCACCTGTACACCAGGGCCAGCGGCGGCTCCAAACGGGGGCCTCATCATCGGCTGCCCGTACATCACCGGCTGCTGGGGCATCATGGGCACCCCTGCACCTGCTGGGGGCTGCAAACCAACACCGAGTCAGCAGGGGCTGAGAGAGGGAAGGGGAGTGGTGTAGCGAGAGAGACTCACCATCCCAAATGCTGCTCCTGGCTGTGGGACAGGTGGAGTACCTCCTGCGGCGGGAACAGCACTTGCTGGAGGCACAGCTCCTGCCTAAAAAAATAAATTTAAAAATTAAAATATGAAAAAAAAAGAGAAAAGAAAGAGAAGCAAAAATCTAACAGCAACCATCTGGAAACCACACAGAGTCTCCAGCATTCTCAAAGCTGTTCTGGAAAGTAGGACTGTTATGCAGCACATCTGAACCTCAAAACCACAATGCTTCAAAGAATGAGAGAGCTGAATGAGTCCTTATGCTCAGCTTGTTTCTTCATAAGAAAGCAATAGTGACAGACTCCATTCTCCTCATGAAGAGAGTCCATTTACTGACTACAGCTCAAAACAGGCCCAAGACAACACACAGTTCCCTTCTCCTTCTACATAGTGTAAAAAAGCATCCCAATTTCATAACAGCTAACACGCTATGACACTTATTGTAGCACTGTATCTTAGTAAAAGCTTAAGCCGATTGTAAAGTTAAAGGAAATAGCTGCTATAATAATTTACAGTGAAGAAAAAATAATTATTCCCCAAGATTCATTGAAGTTAAAGGATAAGTACACACACTTAGAATCAGAACCATTACATACTTTACTAAAGACAGCTTAGTTTATCTTGCTATGATTCTCATTCATGTGCCTGACTTCTTATGATTTTCATTCAAATAATAAAAAGCCAAAAAAAAGGTTTATCTTCCACTAGAATTCAGGAAGAGAGAACTGTTAGTTTTGTAGTCTGACTGGATATACAGCACAAGAGCACCGTTAAAAAGACCACCCCACCTCACTTATCTAGCAGAGCCTACACATCTCCCTTTTGGCTCCCTTCTCTTTAACTTCCCATGCAGAATCTCCTTATAGCCTTGAAGGCATCTAAACCTTCCCTTTTCACAGATATATATGCAATCCAAATTATTAACACCTCTGAAGAGAAGCAGAAAGCATTCAAGGAAGGGATGTAAAAATGGCAGTAGGCCATTTTTCATGGCAGTAGCACAATTTCTCAAGCTGTTACAGGAGCTTTATGGTCATGCCATAGAGATAGCTGTAGGTACCTCCTCATCCTTACCACCCACCTTGAATCAGTAACATCCCACAACACTTGGAGAGCAGCTAGCACACTTACAGTGCAAAGCAGAATGTGTCTCTGGAGATGTGCTGGAACTACTCACAGCACAGACCACTTCTATGAATGCTGCATTTTAGTGCCCTTGGTTGATTTCTTGCTTTCAAACTAAAACATGCCAATTTCTTAGGAAGCTGGAGACAAGTCAAGATAAGATAACCTGTCCCAGACTCATTAAGCAAAAACCATTGCATTTTCTGGCTAGGAATTTATGAACTCTATTCCAGTCTGAACATTTTCTGGGGAGCATTTCAGTTAAAAACTGTACTGTGCTAGCAGAGTCTCCAAACCAAAACCAAGATCTGAACACTCAGGTAGGTAAAGCAAGAAATTAAACCACACAGGTTAATGACATCAGATGCAGTGATCTGACTGCTTTTACACAGTTGTAACACATTGTAGCTCAACATCCAGTTAGGCAGATGCCAAGAAAATGGCCATACAAACTGAATCTGCTTTTGCCTCTAAGCACAAGGTCACTCGAGGAAATGGGGTTTGATGTGATTCTGCTGATTTTAATCCTGGAATTGAAAGGTCACAAGGAAGGGATGTACAAGTGACCAAAACTTCAGTGGTTCAATAGCAAAATGAATAAAAAATTCATTTTATTCTTCATAATTACTTTGCCTGTAGACCAGGGCTTCTTTGGATTCAAAAAGTACCTAAATGTATTACTTTTAAGAAATATATACAACACGTATGTTTCGTGAAATGTAATCAAAACTACCCAGCTTCCCAGAAAGACCAGTCACTTATCAGATGGTAAAATCATTACAAGATCAGGCTGATGCTGCAGAAGCTTGAAGTTTCAGGCCGTACAAGTCATCAGGTAGTTCACATCCAAATAAAGCAGTAAAGAGATAATTTTCAAGCTTACGGCACAGAAATGGTTATCAGTACTGCCACATTCAGCCCAATGGCTGAGAATTTTCTTCTGGACAGACAGTCCAAGAGGAGCCATGTTAGAAGCTTCTAGCTAGTTTTAAGCCAGCAGTAGTAAGTGTAGTGCAGGTGAGGTGCTGTTAGTATCTTCATGTTTAGTAAGTGCAGTAAGAGGTCAAAAAAAAAAAAATTCACTTACACTGTACAGTATTGCCCAGCCTTTCTATTAAGAAAAAAAGTTTATGTTACAACTAACACATTAAGTGAAGTACAGAGAATTAATGTATCTTCTATGATGTTATGGAACATGCTCTGAGTCATGTTAACACCTGGCTGTGCCAGCAAGAAACTGAACTGGTCATGGTTCCCCTTCAGAGCTCTTTCTTTCCTTTGCTAACCCAACCTTGTTGAAGTGAAGGCTGTTTTAAGCTTCATGAGACATTTGATGAGATGAGGTCTTACCCCTCTTCAGATTACTTTTGTAGATTATCCAAGATAAAGTTGCTCATGTGCCAAGTTTAGATTTTTAGGTCGATTCAGCCCTCTTCCCTCAAAATTAGTGCTTTCTGATACTTTTTACAGAGTAATCTTACCTTTTTTACAACTGCTTTACCCTGCTAAATAAGCTACCCACCACTCCTGATCTAACATCTGTTACCTGATCAGTATGAATACTGTGTAGTCTTTTGATTTTCTTCATTCAGTAAAACTTGAAAAAAAACCTATTTGTTTTCTCTCCTTATAGTACATCAGCTTTGGATCAACAGTGTTTTATTTTGGGCACTTGATCTAGGCCTGCTCCTGGCCAGACTTTCATGGCTAATGCCCACTTGGAAATGCCCACAGGTGTGGCAGCTGGAGCAGTATCTTGATACACACGCTAGGGCATTTTTAATTTACTACTCAAGAGTTTATTTATACCAGCTGAAAATCTGTTCTTAAAACATGTGACTTGAAACACTCATATAATTTACACAGAGGCAAACTCTTTAGCCCCAGTAGAGTGGAGCAATCCCTACAGGTATGCTTGCACAACCTCATCAAATATTGGAAGTCCAATACCAATAATCCATGGATTAACCACCTACCATTGGACCACCTGGGACACCACCAGTTGACCATGTTGCAGGCGCTACTTTTGGCTGCCAGTTCGCTCCTCCTGTCAACTTTTTCTCTCCAGCGTTCCACTGAAGGTCTCCCCTAACAGAGAGGGAAAGAGGCAGGCTATTATTTGCATACTTCCACAGTGAAAATGGAAACCAGTTACAGCATACATTAGCAATAGACGTGCAGCTACATTAGCTTATGGTGTATGCAGTTATTAACAGAAAGATATACTTTTAGTGACACTCAGTTTCAAGGGTTGTTAGCAGTAGACACCAGAACACTCTAAGCTGAAGTCAGTTACATGGTTATGGCCTTTGTGGTGAGAATTAAAGAGAAGTTTTACTTAGTATTGACTGAAGGTAACGTAACACATATACCCTTGCAAAGTAGGAAGAGGGACTGCTACTGCCTATTCTACTGGGGCCAGGCAGGAGAGCTGCCTGCTAGATGTCTTTGAAAGGCCATTTCAGTGCTGGAAATCTTGCTCAGACAGCTGAAGAAGGAAAGCATTCAGTTCTGCAAAAAGTTGATAGATACAAGAGAAACAAATCATTCATAGAATAAAAGGGCTGTCGCAAAACCAGGTTTCTTAGAGGCTGCTCTACCCAGAACAAAATACACCATTTGAACAAAGTAGAATCGAAGCAAGCTACATTTTGGAGCTAAACCTCATGACGTGTTTGGACATATCCCTCCTATCGTCTCCACAGAGGCACAAAACATTTCGAGGTCTTGCATACAGAGGAGGACTCAGGGCCTAAGCAAGCAGTTAGATTAGGAAGATTAAAAAAAAAAAAGCAAAGTTGTAAGCATTTCTTTTTTTGCAAAAAGAAATTTATCACTGCATGGAATGAACTTCTTTTCTATTTTGGAAGTATTTCAATGCCTACACAATAAGCACATCCAGGATCTGTAAAAATATAACAGAACTATTACATATTAGCATAGATTACAGCGAGGAGCTATACAAATATATTTTATCTGGACTATTTGTTCATTATAAGCTGTTTGGAAATCAGCTATCCAGCATGAAGGCAGTAATTTACAGGAAAAAAAATAACTTCTGACACTCAGATTAAAGACAGCAATTTTATAAGCTATATCAGGAGCATTCAACCTTAATTATTCAGTGAACCTGTAGAGAATAGAATACTTTCTTCAGAATTTTTCTGGATTGGGAGGCCAGGGCATATAATCAATTCATTGTTTCTTAATAAACACTGAAATAGATGTAGTGCTATACAGCAAAATAGAAAACATCCTTTTATTTTTAAGCACAGTTGAACTTACTTTTTAGAAGTAGTACCAGAAATTCCAAGATCTGAAAATTGTAAGGAAAAAAAAAGAAATAAAAAAGAAGCCACACATTTTGCAAACCGAAGCATGCCAGAAGAACAGTTTACACTTCATTGTATCTGGGTTTATCAAGAGCAAAACAGTTTTGGCTCTCTTTGTTTAGACAGCATCAGGTGGCTGGCCACATCTACCTGTTCTTCAGGACAAACATCTGAAAAACCCTGCAAATATCCTGCACTTGAGAAAGTAATTTTTGCTTCAAAAGCAAACCATAGAAACTATATTTAAGGCTTAAAAAATGCCAAGTTATTTAAGAGCACCAAAGTATTTACATGAACGACCAACACTGGTTTCTGTTCCTCATTACACATACAGGAATTAAATGCTGTATTCCATACATATAAATGTGGACAATTCCTATAAGTTTTGCACTGTTTCATCTGCTCTGTAATACATGGAAACTCCAAATTCTTTAATTACCCTTTGGAAGAAGTCTAAAGTTAATTTTTAAGGAGTACTCTTCCCACAGGACCATTTTAAGTCCCGCAAGTCGCAAAGTGCTGTTTGATTTTCTACTCCAAACTCAGCTACAGCCGATGACTTGGAGAAGACATTTCAAGGGATGAAGAGTCTTGCTAACTTCTAAGCACAGTATTTCCCCCCACACCTAGCAGCCATGTCTGCATCATAAGATCAGTTTTGATCTTTGTCGTGGTGTGTTTACACATACTAAGGGAGTATTCTTTTTGCCCAGATTGAGAAGGATTACACCTTAGCCTAGGTGGGCTTCAGTTGCGTTTTTTTCTGGGAGGTTGCAGCTACTGATCTCTAATTACAAAGGCTCTAGCCATTTCCCAGTGGCAGGAAAGAAGATATTTTAGTTTAGCATTTCAAGAACATGTTTGGTAAGTTCTCTGCTTGAGAGAAGGCCTGCTCTTGAGTGCACTCCTCACCCCACTGCTACTCTTTCTCTCATTAAACATGAAGTCAGCTATTTGCGTTCATCAGCTTTGCTGCTTAAACTGCCATCAGACACTGGGCAATTTTCACCTTTCTGCCTTTTACAGAGGGGCACATGCATCAAGAGTCTAATGTGCCTCAGAAATGGACCTGGCATGGTCCCACCTTACAAATCATACCTACCACCAAACAAATGCCATTATCTGACTCAGATCCTGGGCACCAAGAAGGACAAACCCAGACTAAGTAAATCAGCTATCTGAACAAAGCCTTATTTCTGCTGATAGCTTCCCCAGTTTCCACAGCAGAACAGGAAGACACTGAAGCAAGCTAAAAGAGACAGGTATTTGGCTCCAGGGAAAAGCAACACGCATGCCACACCACTTAAAACCAAAACTTGTCACTTACTGCCTACTAGATTTGCAAGAGACGAATCAAGATCACTTCCAAGGCCTTTGCTTGCTGCTGCAGCAGGGACTGTTGCTGCAGCTGTAGGTGCTACAGGTTGACCAGAAGGAACCATAGTTGGCATAAGAAGATCACCTAAGCCATCAAACACTGGAAGTGAAAGGAAAGCGAGTTAGAACAGCAGCTGTGATTAAAAATGCACTGCCTGCTACTTTGCTGTTGCTCAAAGAATACAGCACAGACAACCACATCACAAGTCTTACTGAAACACCATTTGACATTAAAAGTAATGCCAACAAGGGCATGCATGTCATTTTACTAGACACTGAATGTACAGTAATCCTCAAATAGCTATACCAATGAGAACTAATATGAGAAGACATGCCTAAAAGGGACTTAATTGGAGCATTGAGTCTACATAAATACAGCACCACTTCCACATGACACTATTTTTCTTACAACCATCCTTACAGAGATGTCAGATACACACACATTTGTCAGGAGATATTCATTTAAAGCTTTTTAAAATGAACATCTTGCTGCAAACACCAGTCAGAATTACTGTGGCAAAGGCAGTCTTACACCTTGACATCTCACAGCAACAGGATTGGCAGTCTCAAGATGTTACTATTCACTTGCAAGCAGCAGGGAATTGGGAAAACCTACTAACATCTTATGAGATCAGAAGGAACCAGAACCATCCATACAGACAGTGCTATTCTCCTTAGTCCAGACATCTAACTCAGAGGTCCATTTTTTAGATCCCTTGAAGTCAAACTGCTTGGTACATCTCATGCCTGAGTTCTATCTTCTGATCTGTATTTGAGGTACATGCTAACGTTAAGTCAACAGGGAGGGGTAGCATGTGCACTGGCAAGCAACCAAATAACCAAGCAGCAGTACTATTTCCATCTTTTTTTCTTGTACGATTGTAAAACTCACCAATTTTAAGTTTGAAGCAAGGACCCAGCATGAAAAATATAGAATGGAAGAGATGCAAACAAAATGATAGCAGTGATAAAAATTTAAGCTTATAGTCAGGCAAAGAACTCTAGGCCAGTTTCTGTTGTGTGTACCCTCAGGTGCCATGCAGGCTCCAGAGCACCATCAGCAGCAGTGGCAAGATGACTTGCCTGTATACTTGATTTACAGAGTAGTATTCTCCTTGTGTAATTCCTGATTCATGCTATCAAGCACATGCAAAGATGATGCATACGTTAGTTTGCTTTTTACTGAGGTGGTAGAATAAAAAATGGGTACAGAGAGCTCTTGGGCACACACCAGCCTTATCACCACCCAGAGGTTCTTCCAGTAAGTAAGAAAAAGGAGATCACTGACATTGCTTGTACTCAGAGCCTCAATAGGGTGTCATTAACTCATCTACCACAAAAAAAAAAAAAAAAAAAAAAAAATTAGAAAATTAATAGGAAGAAACCCTGTGGCTCACCTGATGCATCAAATGAACCACCAGTTGTTGGGGCTGCTGTCCCAAAAGCTGCATCAAAGTTAGGCTGAAGTAATCCAGTTTGAGCTGGAGTGACTGGAGATGGTGATGGAGACGGAGCAATAAAAGAACCTCCAAAGCCTTTAAAAAATACATAAGAGAGGTGAGAACATTAGAGTCAGCCTTGTTAGACTGTGTTTACCAGAACTTCAGTCTAAAGAGGGTGGAATGATAAAGACAATTCTTACCAGACCATTTTATAATAAAGAACATTTCAGCAGGTGAGCTTCCCTATGTTTATTAGGCTTACTTCACTATAATGGAACCAAGAAACCCTCATAACCCAAATCCTAGTCCACAGAAAATCTCATACCCACAGTTGCTAACCCTGAATATGGAAAAATGCACTGGGATCAGGGGTCTGCCACAGTCTGTCCTCAATGTGCATTTGTCATGGAATAATGTAGGTCATAAGGGATCTCTGGAGGTCAGCCAGACACACACCCTGTGTAAAGTCAGTCTAATCAAATCAGGTTCCCCAGATATTTGCCTTGGCCCCTCAAAGAGGAGATTTTACTGGCTCTCTGGGTGGCCTGTTGTCATATCAGACCATTACAGTATTTAATGAGTTTCCCACACACATTTTTTTATTAGTGCCTTTTTTTACTGTCTTTGTGCACCTCCAAGAAGAACCTGGCTAGTCTCCTCTGCATATTCCCGTGAGTTTAGCTATAAATATTCCCTTTGGCCTTCTCAAGGCTGAATGAGCCCAGTTCAGTCTCTCTGCATATGTCATAAGCACAGGTCACCATCTCTGTGGCTCTCCACTGAACTCGCTCTGGTATGCCTTGATCCACATCAAGAGATTCTCTAATACATTCCAGACTACCCATGCCCAGCTGTGTTCCCTATCTCCCTTCCAGCACATACTATGGTGATTCCAGCTGCCCTAGTGCCAAAGCTTGTGACAGTGATGCTTTCTCCAGCTGCCTAAAATAGGCTTCCTCCTCTGGCCTCTTCTTCAGCAGGGGGTCTGCAGCAGAGACCTGCTAAAACATGGCTGATGCCAGATTTACCTGCTCAAGGCAAAGCTCCATGCATCCAACTATCTGCACAAAAGTACTAATCTCCACAGAATCAGACCAGAAGCAGGTTGACCAGATCCAGGAATGACAAAGGCAGTTCACTGCAGCAATTCCTAAAGCATGGGAGCAATCTAAAGAGCATGTCCTTCCACTTCCTGAGTGAGAACAAAGAGCCTGGCAGAAAGGTACGAGCTAATATCCATGAATAAGATTCTGTTTAGAAAGTTCTGTAAGCTTTTGCAAAGCCCCATAAAGTATCTGTTTTTCCAGCAACAGAGGAGAGGATTCCCCAGCTTCTGGTGAAGCTGAAGTCATCTGTATGATGACTGGTCTTAATCTGATAGCTTTTAGCCTTGCACAATTTAAGAAGAATTGTGAGGCAAAGAAGTAATAAAAATTCTTTCATGAACTAAGTTCCTAGTTGTCTAGAGATTACACAAGACGCCAAGAAAGCCTGCAGAAACAGCAGCAACTGAGTTAAAATGTGCTGTTTGGACACCCCCAACTGCCTGGTTTTGAGGTTGCTTTTACACAGTCAAGTAAGATTTCATATAAAGATACATTATTCGAATACATACTGGAACATAGAAGCACACAGTTTAATTGGATAGAAAGATCTAGAAGGGAAAATGGCTGGACTGCTTTATTTATCAGCATAATTCTAGTTTTGTCTGCTGAAAGGCTTAGAGTAGGAAAACATCCTGCAAATTTCCTAAGCAAGCCAAGAAGGGGCAGGAACTTATTTGACAGCAGAACACTTAAGATAATTATGAATAGTAAGTATACTCATAAAATTATGTATATAAACAGTACAACCAAACACTCAGTACAACCAAACACTCATAAACCATGAAGGACAAGCCTTCAGCCACCATATGAACTCCAGACACTCTTATATTTATAACTGGATTACACTGCAGGCTATACATCTGCCATTATCTAGAGTGAACAAATGCTTAGCAATATGTTGCAATGTTTATAGACTCCTTCTGTCTGCCAAAAAAAGAAAAAAAAAATCTACTTAGAGCCCTTTGGAATGTATATTCAAAGCATAAATAAAATAAATTTTTTTAAAATAATCTTTTCACCCCAACTGCTTTATGTCTGCTTCATTATTTAGACTTAGAATATCCCTTTTATAATTAAGATATTGATTTAATGCAATTCATCAGATTCAGAGAGCACATTGCTTAAGTTCAAAGCCATCTGGAGCACAATTCCTACTTGTATTTAAGCTTAGTTATGGATAATGACATAAAATATTTTGTACTGTAATGTTTGCATAAGCAGAATTAGCTTCTGTCCAACAACATCATTGCACTCAGTCTCCTGATAATACATGTAACTGCAAAAGACTGTCATGTTCCAGAATCTATTAGTTAAAACCTCATCTATGGCTTTAAGCCATCCATAAACTAATACAAAGACCCATTGAAGCAATATGGGAAAAAAAAAGAAAAAAAAAGTAATTTTCTACCTTAAAATCTGAAGCAGTCTTTCCTAAAGCTTCAGCATGCATTTACACATAATTTCTCAATTTAAGAATCAGGCTTGCTGATTGCAATGGATGTATACCTTATTATTAACTAGACAACTTCTCTCTTTCTTGGAAATGTAGTGATAACTACCTACCAATTCTACAAACAGTACTGCTTTTGGCTGGGGTAGTGTTAATTTAAATCGTGACACAAAGTCCACTTTCAGAAACACGAAACAAGAAACAGAAACAAACCAGAAGTGCATGTGTTGGGATTTTGCTCTCTACAAACTTCAAACAGGGATGAGGATGAGTCACAGCTGTTTAGCTCAATCACTGTAGCCAGTAGAATACATGGTATAGCACAGATTTTGGATAATAGTACAAACAGAATTCATCTGAAGCTGCTAATCTGTAGGGCACAGACTAAAACAATACAGCTATCCAAGCTTTGATATAGGGTGTGACAGTGATGCCACATTCAGCACTAGCAGAGACCCCACCTCACCCAGTATAAGGAGAGGTTCTCTATCATTTCTCTGCCCCTGTGCTCAGAAAAGCATGCTCTTATCATCTCACTCTCCTTGGCTAAATGGAAGACTGCTACCAAGTCAGTCATTGAAGCTACTAACATTTAGGCATTCAACCCAATTAAAGATACTAAATTGGATGAACTCAAAGTTTAATTAGCAGTAAGGAGCAAGAAGCATAGCCTGAAATACTGCTTATTTCATACTGCTACAGACAGCCAAAGAAACTTTATGGAGAAATTCATACTCAGTGAACAGTACAGAAAAATAAGGCTGTGTGGGAGGTAGGAAAGCAAGGAACATGGAAAGAAAATAATCTAGGAAGTTAGCTTGTAATTCACTATATTGCCTCCATTATAAATCACTCTAGTTTTAATTATAATATTTAAAGTACTAAGAAATATTGTGAAGAAGCATTTTATTCCACTATCTACACCCAAGGAACATAAAATATCTCAAACACCATTTCTTAGTATTGCTCTAAAGTAGCAAGTTTTTAGAATTTCTTTATTACCAGCAAGTAGGTCTGCAGAAGCTGAGGAACTAGAAGCAGCCTGGGTTGTGGGCTGGGGTTCAGAAGCACTACTTCCAAAAGCATCTAAAGGGAATTCCAGAAAGCATAAAAAAAAAAAAAAAAAAAAAAAAA
>VWZN01021227.1:176758-205498 GCA_013396955.1 Regulus satrapa
AAAAAAAAAAAAAAAAAAGGGAGGAGTTCAATATTAAATATATCAATTCATCACTTAGCAAAAGAGGACAAAAGAATAGCCACTTCATATACCAGAAGAAGAAAATGAAACTGCTTGGCCATCCTTATTGCAGAGCAGTACCACAGATGCAAAGTTCAGGTGGAAAAAGGGATGTACTACAAACCAGCACTTGAAAGAAATCTCTTCTCTTTTATTTGGACCTCTTCTCAGATATAAATCACAGCATTCCAGTCAACAGTGCTTTGAAGAGGAATGCACTGGTTGAAAGTTTGGAGTAATTCCAGCCAGCAGCCAGTAGCTCATATGAATTCTTTTTAGAGGAATATCCCACTAATGTTTGAAATTCACTGCTTCTAAGCACCACTTTTCTTCAACATGCCTTGAGTTGGTTGTGCCCATCCTAATTTCCACCTTGTCAAATCCTGTGATTCAGATATACCCAGTTTGAGAAAAGTCACCCTCAAAACTTCAGCTGCTTTGAGAAACGGAACTGAGAGAAAACAACATGACCATGGAGATTAGCAAAGAAGAAAAAAGACAGAGCAGGATTTCACTGGACATCTGAGGAAGAGACACACATGCACTGACTGGGGACAGAATGGCAAGTGTCATGACAACGGAACGACCACACTGACAGCTTATTTGCAGTTCGTTATGGTGCAATTTTAAGAACCAGACATGCCAGACTCAGCCCTAAGACCACACAAAAAAGTTGTGAGAAGGGGAAACCTGCAGCTTTAGCAAAGCGCAAAGGTAATTGAAATGAAGTGATTCAACTCTGAAGTGGTGAGGAAACAAAAATACCCACCACCAAATAGGTCAATCACACCTGAAGAATCCACCTTTGCTGGAGAGGCAGTGGGTAGAGGAGAGGGGGCTGCAAATGCATCCACTGCAGTAAGCATAGGATAAATAATATTTAGTATCAGCAAGGCAACAATGATAGCTAAATATTTCAAAGCCACATGGGCTCCAACAGTTAGAACCATAGGTTTGGTAAATTCGGGTAATAGTCTCCAGAACTGCAAACAGAAAGTGTTACATTTCTCACACAGCAACTGAAAACCACGGTACTTTAAAAAAATAAAAAACAAAACATTGCTTATTAAGCATTTTCTTATGCTTAGAGGAGGATTTCCTCTCTCACATTACTTACTTACTGAACTTCAGTGTCAGCCACTTCATGATTTGCATCTTCAGCAAGTGCACATCTTATGACCAAAGCAGCAAACCCAAAACTTAGTATTTCTTGATATTTCAGTTTAAAGATGTAAATTGACAGTAAGCTGATTTTTTTTTTTAAACTTTTGGGGAAAAAAAAAAAATCCAAGCCCAGGAAGTCTGTGGAATGGCCTGTGAAAACAAGCACTCACCAGACAGAAGATCACCAGTGAGAGAACTCTCAGGCACAGGAGAAGCTCCAGGTTGTGGAGATGAAAATGTATCTTCCAGAGATGAAAGAAAAAAATGAGAGGTAAGTATCACTTAAATCAGTTTACACTATTGCACAGCCTCAAAGCAGCCGGGTATTGGAAGAATTCTCTCTTTACCTGTACCAAAGAGATCTATGCTAGGAGTAGCATCTGGTTTAGGTGCTGCTGCAGGTGCATCAGGAGCAGACTCAAATAAATCTAAGGCCAAGAACACAACACATCTTTAACTCATTTTTGAAAGGCAGGACTGAAAACAGAAGTTTCCAATTTTGCACATCACATTCGAAATTAATAGGCTCTCTGTTTTGAAAGCCTAGCACACAACACGCATGCAACAACGAATTGTTCATTTGGTACTCCTGACAGATCAATCCACCAGAATCAAAGAGTTAAAAACAAAATTACCACCAAATATATCTAGAGCAGGAGGAGCGGAGGTGGTGGCGGTAGCAGAAGTGGTGGCAGTAGTGGTGGTAGTGGCAGTAGCTGTAGTAGCAGTAGCAGCAGCAGCAACAGCAGCAGCTGGAGAAGGAGTTGTTGCAGGAACTGGAGTGGCTGCACTAGTTGTAGGGGTAACTACAGGAACAGCAGTCTCTGTTGGCTTCATAGCAAAGAGGTCCAGCTCAGGAGCAGCCTCTGCACTACCTTCGGATGGGGCAAAGGGGTCTTGTAAAAAGGAGAGGGGAAATATATGTGTATGCATACTTAGGATCAGTGAGGGAGGAAGTCAAGAACAAAGCAACTCTAGGCAATGCACATACTGCAAATACACACACTCACACAGAGGAGGTTGATCTAACATCTAGCTTACTTATCCAGACATGTTACTTAATTTTTTTTCTAAAATAAACACTGTCTGAAAGGCAAAGTAGTCTTGTTACTAGAGGGGAGAACTTTCAAAGGCTCTTTGACAAGGTCAAAAAACCAAATATGACAAAGGACTATCTGGGCTACTGCTTACAACTCATCACTGAGAGAACTGTTCATTAGCACTACCAAATAAACACAAAGTCGCTGGGACTCAGAAATAGGCAGTTTTGTTAAGCATGCTCTTCAGTCTAAAGTTTGTTTTTACCAATTGGAAACAGTATGGAATTTTCAGAAAAACACACTGCCATGTAGTTTAAACAAAAAAAAAAAAAAGAAAAACCAAAAAACGAAACAACCAAAAACCAGCAAAACAAGAGACTATCTAATGACATAAAACCCACCATTTCCTGAACATGCATCAAGAGCTGCTGCTACAGGGGTTGGGGTAGCTGGTGCTGCTGCCCCTTCAGCTGCTGCCGGGGCTTCCCCAGGAGAAGCTGCAAAGGCATCTTGGGTGCAGTTTAAAAACAGAAATTAAAAAAAAAAAAAGGGATAAAGAGAAGAAAAATACAGTAAAAGAACCAAGTTAAATTGCATAGGTAGATCCCCTTATACAACATGAATGCAATTACTCCAACAGCAAGACAAGTCCATGCAGCGCAAAGCGCTTTGTCTCTTCCCCCAATCCCACACAAGCAGGTTCTAGACAGGGTTTGCAGATGGAGCTTCTTGGGTTGCCCACAATAAGCACAGTGAGTGTAAAAGAAGGCATTATTCTCATTGTATAAGGGTTCAGAGCAGCATGCTCATGTACTACCCAAAATTACTAATTAACAAAATTAACTTAAGAGCAGATATTAACAACTTGCATGCTCACAGCCTGTATTACATGTGATTAATCTGCAATTGTGAGTTTACTTGCAAAGTGCTTTGCACTGTTATGAATAATAATCCAATTACTCTAGTAGATATTTGCATCTACCATTTCTAGTCTTTGCAGTCATGCAACATCTGAAAAATCAAACTTACTTGTTTCTTAACAGTATTCCAACTGGATCTTTCTGAATCCATAACCTGATGCATAGGTTACATTTACTCAGCTTGCTTCAAACAGATCAAGATTGTTCATCTTAACAGATGGTTGCTGAGCCATAACCTGTCTATCCATTTAGAATCACTTCTAGGCCAACCAGCCCAGTTAGAGAAAGCAACTAGTTTGGGGTTTTAGAATGACTTGAGGTTTTTTGAAATTTTGTTTGTTTGTTTGGCATTTGCTCTTTGACTGGCTTTTACTTTATGTTTTCCAGTTCCTAAGTGGCATGCTTAAAATGCAAGCTATGAACAGCATTATTTCTAGGCTTAAACCAGCATCTGCGCTCTTAATTCTATGAAGTAGTCCTAATGGATGGTGCCATTTGGACTATCCTCATAGGCAAGCATTTTCTTCATAAAAAAAAGACTGCACAATCAGGACTAAATACTTCAAGATGCTTGTAAAGGACATTTTTCTACTGCTACAAAAATTAGCAAGTTAAAAAAAAATCTGTTGGGGAATACTGCAATTGAACTGTCAAATTAGCACAGGAAAAAGCTTAACATGCTTTAACTTGAATGTCAATTTTAAAATGAAAACAACCATTTTAAAAACAAATTCGTGCCAGGTAATCTAAAAAGCTCAAAAGAACATGCATCAAAATTTCAACGGAAGAGAAGAAAGCCCACTAATCTTGTACAATAGAATTAAAATGAGTTAGTAGCAAAAAAAGGCCTGCTAATAAGCCATTTCAAATATAATTCTATTTTTCAAGTAACAGGGTTGTTCAACAATAAAACTGGATGGCAGTTGTCCAAGTAAAAACATCAGAATGAGTCAAACATCCCAGCGTTGTATGTGTACCAGACACTGGTGTGCACCATGTGGTACACAAACTGAACTGAGTAGTTGTGCATCATCCTGCTTGAGAAGATGTTTTGTGTAACATTAGGAGTTTTGCACTACAGGGCCATCTTTCAGATGAAGGGGCATGCTGGCCTCTTTCAAAAAAAACATATTTGTGCCCACACAAGCTTGTAGGCCAAGTGCACAGACATTGGTCAACCCTACTTATAATTATTTCCCAGAATAAAAGGATAGACTCCAGATAACATTTAAGGCAGAAATTCAGAATGCATAGAGCTAGTCACCAGGTCTATGCTGGGATCACATCAGCCTCAGAGTGACACCTATTTCTGTCCAGATGTAGGTTATTGAAGTTCCACATGTAACAGTCATAGATATTCAGGTGGGCACAAGCTCCTTTCAGCTCACAGATGCAAGGAAACAGTTTAGCACCAGCTTTATTTTTTACTGACACTTCTGAGTTAGGTTCTTGCCAAGCACTGTAATTTTTTGGGTTAAATGGCAGGTGGGATAAATGCCTAAGTTCATACTGGAATAAAAAAAATGTCATATTAAGAGCTCTGAATATTGGTTATTCTGATTAGTTCAAGAAACCTATATGAACATAGAGACAAACCAACCTGAACAGGTGACCCTACAACTCACAGCTTAAACCAAGGGTTTGCCATTGGGTTTTTCTTAAGTTAGCACTTACTAAGTTCTTTTCAAAAGGCTCTGCTGCTCCTGCATGGTTGTGCTCTGCCAAAATCTAGTGTAACTTGCAAAAATAGATACAATTGAACCAGCATATTTTATTATTAAATAAAAGGACAGTCGTTTTGGGGTTTTTTTGTTCCTCCATATTGGTGTAGTAACGTTACATTTGCACATTCAGCATTGTAAAAGATTTTTTCCCTTTAAAGCAGTTACTGTATTCTTTACATTTTTGCATCTCCTGTTTAAAAAGTTATTTTAGCTTTTGACTAGGATCAAGTAACATATGGTGCTCACTTGATTTTCTTTACATCCTGAAAACTTAGAGATGTTTCTGAAACCTTTGTAAATTCACACTTTATAGAACATCTACCAGGAGTGACAGGTATGTATTATGTACAGCATTGCACTTGAATTCATAAATATAGTTCTTATTGAAATAATGTGCAAACAAGGGGTTTTCAAAGTTGTTAAACACTGAATTATCAGTGCTTTAATACATCTTGTCTGCAGCAAAATAAGTGCTCCTGCAGAGTGATCTTTTTCATCTCATAAATTTGGGCTTTATTTGACGCCGTGGCATCAATACATGACAAATTTGCTCACACAGATGATACAACTGACTTATAATCATTAATATATTATGAAACATGTGAAGAAATCCTGTGGAAGTCACAAGTAGAGGAAAGATCACAGAACTGAAGCATACACAGGAAACTATTTCCAGAGTTTTTTCTCTCTTCAGTCACCCTTCACTACTTTTTGACATAGAAAACCCGACCTGAGTTATAAAGAAATATTTCACTATGCTCAGAGCTAGGAAATGATAATAATTATGCAAAGTGTTGTTTGTTTGGTATTTATTAACTAGGTGCTAGCTTGCTATACCAGCATGTACTAGCATAAGGGACATTCATTGGCCCTTAACTGCCAAAACTCTTAATCTCTCTGCATGTAGTTTCTTTACAGGAAGAAACAGTTCTGCCCACTTGCAATTCAAGTCATCTCAATACCTAATAACTGACATTCGCACAGTATCTGCCATGATTTGTTACTTGCTCTGATCACCGAGTAATCCCACAACAAAATGTAACCCAAGACCACATTACACATGTCCAAAAATACTGTGCCCAAATTCTATTACTGAGTGGCATATCAAGGTATTTTACCTTTCTTCTACCTTTGCATTTCTCTTTCAAAAGAATGATTCCAGCTGCACTTTGAAAACAGCCTCCTCTTGTTTATCTTTGAAACACAAGTAGGAGTTCCTCAAGTTGGCCCAAGTAACTGAAAGCTTGCCTGTTAATTAGATGGAGTTCTTTTTAAAAAGCTATGCTGGATCAATCCTGCATTTCTCATCTGCTTTCCAAATCCATATTACAATGAATACATAATGCAGACCTTATCTCTCAAAGACAAAGCCCAGTCCTAGCCAGCATGCAGACTCCTATCAGCTGAAGTATCAGACACACAGTGCAGTCAACAGTTATTCCAAAGCCTCCTCTACTGCTTCTTCCTCCAGCTTGACTACCTTCTCCCTGCAGCTTTCAGCTTCTTTCCCTATGCAGACATCCCTGAATTCTCTTTACATTCTTTCTCCTGAGATCACTGCCCCTGTACCTTCTCCTTCCCTACCTGACCACAAGAAACCATGTGAAGCAACAAAGCGCCAGCAAGCTGCAAGAAGGTAAGGTGACCTTGAAGACTGTATCTCCATCAGATCTCAAAGGTGAAATACCTACTTAATAGGATTAAGTGTAAGGATGTCTAGCAGCACAAAAACTAGTGACTAGCAGTCTCTACCCAAAATCAACCTCTTCTTGCACTGGACAGAGTCTTGAGGTAACAAGGAATGTTAGTCTATGATGCTAGAATATACTTACAGCACAGCCTTCAGGAACAACAACAGCAACAACAACAAAAAACAACCAAAAAAACCCCAAAACAAAAAAAAAATTCCCCCCCAGAATAAAAACTACCCCAAAAAATTAAAAAAAATTAAAACCACGAGCAGAAAGACAGAAGTTCAATACAGACTTATGAATCTTAAAAGAGTCTGTCCACTGGGTATCTTGAAAGCACTGCAAAGGTACCTTTACTGCTGAGTGTGTTAAGAGACTTTTCTTACTGAGAACTAGAGATTTTCTGGTATGATAAGTAATAGAACCTTGCTTCATTCTGAAGAGTTCCAGGGGAAAAAAAAAATCAGTATGCATCTAATATATAATCCACTGGAGATTTATTGCATTTGAGTGACAAAATACATTCTCTTTAAAGGAACAGATCAAGTCACAGAAGTCTGCATACCACAAGAGTGAAATTCTTTCCACACTGAAGGCTGAAGCTCCACTTCTTAATGTGTGTCACTGAGTTATCTAATGATCAGTTAAATCTCTAGAAACTAAACACATCTAGGTCTTTGCCTGACAAGCCTGGAAGCAGGCACATGATTTGGCAGTAGCTGTTTTTCCAGGCACAGAGTAGTGGAAAAAGTAGATTTAAAAATCTTGCATCTTGTTGTTGTAGTACTGGAAGAACAAGCACAGGTAGTTGTTTTTCTAATCCTGTTTCAACTTTACAGTGATTTCTATCCACTTTGACATCCATCCACTATTCTTTCATTTTCCAAAAAGTCATATATCTATTGCAAAATCAATTAATTAATTAATTACTAAGTTAATAAATTAATAATGCAATTTGAAGGCATAGTACCCAAGACTGGCTCAACTTCCATGCTTACATACTGCAAGTTTCACACTCTATGCATCTGCAGGGTTGGTAATGAGCACAGGCCCCAGCTTCTGCAACAGGCTACTGAGAGAAACAACATCAGACTCTCTCTCACTCCTAGTGGCATCCAGAACCTTGCCCATGACAATTTTGAAGATGCTTCTCAATTGTGGCACTTGGATTATTATCAGTCTTGGTAAAAGGAGGGGTAAGCATCAAGTTGCAGTTGTATTCCTCTGTTACAGCTTTTCAACACTTTACTAGGGCTTATTTTGGTGCTGTGTGTTGATGCCATACCTAAAAAAAACCCTTCTAATTGGGAACTTTCAGTCTTAAGGAAACACCTTTGTAGTCAAACTGCTCATGTATGAGACCTCTCTGGCACTCCTGTCAGTAGAAGCAATAGATAAACACACCCCACAGACAAGACACTGGAATTCACTCCTGATAGCAAGTAAGTTATTACTTATTCCTGACATCTCCTGTCATGCTCCAAGTATGTATGAGAGAAGAGGGAAAAACTAAACAAACATAGCGGTCAGGTGATCTTAAACATAGTTTGTAAACGAGAAGATTTCTCCATTACTGGGCTGGTATATTGCTCAAATGAAACGTAATTTCTGGCATGCTGTTGGAAGCCTCCTGCTCCACAGGAGTACCAAGAAAACTGGCAATATAGAGTGGGAAACATATTCTTACTCAAGTGGATAGCAGATAACATTAAAAAATGAATGAGCACAACTAAATTCTATGAATATGTTTTCTTTTTTTCCTTTACATATTATTATTTGCATGGTTGACATTTCATACAAGTTTGTCACCTCTTCAATTTACTGTGAATAGTTGTGAAATAAAACCCAGATTCAAATTTGCTGAAATACAGTAATTTCAGCTGGCTCGAAACTCTATTTGCAGAAAATACCCAAAAGAAACACAACCCAGCACAATCATGACACGTAAGGAAGGGGAGGACACTGTGCCTTCCATCCTCTTCAACTACAAGAGCACAGCTGCTTTTCTCCAAAATTGTAGTAGATCATAGTTATTGAATAATGTGGAAACAACTCCTGCTTTACCCCCATGTGGACCCTGAGAACTACTGTTCTTAGCTGTTCAATAATAAGGTAACTCAGTCTTCCATATATTTTTAAATAACCTATGAATCTATTAGCTAAAAGCACAGCAAACAGAGGGAGTTGGGCAGTTCATTATTTCCTGTTCCATCTAGCATCCAACACACAGGCACTTCTGGTACAGCAGGTTAAACCAGAGGCCTTGCTACACAGCTGAGCGCAATATTGCTTCGACTGCGTCATGAAGTGGTGTAGAGCTCTAGAGCAACCAAACTAACCTCCAAAGAGATCCACTTCAGCAGAGGCAGCAGTGACAGTGGTAGCTGTAGCAGCAGCCGCAGCAGCCGCCGTAGTAGTTGTCGTATCAGTAGTTGGAGCAGTAGTTGCAGTAGGCTCTGGGGCAAATGGATCTGAAATCTGTGGCTCAGAGGTAACACCGGAAAGTGCAGCCAGATTATCTATATGCAACCATGTAATGAAGATCAAACAGGAAAGGTAAGGGGAAAGGCAAACACCACACTCGCTCGGCCCCAGAAAGCTGGAGCTTTTTGTAAGGAGTCTTAACATACAGAGGTTTTAGACATTGAAAATGCTACTCACCCTCTCCCAAGAGATCTAGTGGTTGTCCATTAAAATGACAGCAGAGTAAAAAAAAAGAGTAATTAGTAGAACTGCCAGACTGAAGATGTTCATTAGCGAAATGTTCATTCTAAATCACATGTCTAGGTTATGTCTAGAAACATAATCTCTACACTTGCTTTTCCAATATTCAAGAAGTTATTCTGACATGAAAAAGCTCATTCTGTTTAATAACTCTTCAAAACAGAACTGGTACCTACCTAGAACCCCTCAAAGGCACTAAAGCAAGGGCACCTTAGCATGAGCAGCTTGCAAATAGTGTTAACTTACTTCAAGATATGATACATGGTATCCCTAGTCCCCAAATATATTCTGTGAGACAAACAGGTGGCAGTTCTTGGACTTGGGACAACTGTTAAGTGCAAAATAAATAAATAAATAAATAAATAGAGCAGCTCCTCTTCAAAAGCTTTTTCTGCATTTATGATAGAGCAAACACGCTCTGCAGGAACAAATAACTGTTAACACTTGCTATGAGGAGTATGAATGTTGACAGCATAAGCATAAGCAGACTGGCTCTGCTCCAGGTTTGGCTCCTTAGTCAACTGTTTCTGGAAGCCAATTAAGCATCTTTAATGACAGACTTTCCTACAATTTGATGTCCTCTAAGATCAGTCAGATTGAGCTCAAACAGAGAAGTTTTGCCTACATAAAAATCAACTAGGAGATATAAAAACCATGTAAGAACTAATGAGTTTGTCCTATTAAATTTTTATTCTGTAGTTAGGATAGTCTGAGCTCAGCAACTACCTATTTCCTAACCAGTATCTCAGTGCTGCTCCTAGATTCTTTGTACACATAACAAGGTCACAGGTTCATCTGATCTACACTGAACAGCAAGCAGAGTCCTGATGCTTTACTGTGGGTCAGCATTTGGAAACAAAATTATTTGAGCAGGCGCAGCCCTATCTTCACAAATGTATCTTTATTTTCTAACACTTGCAAAAAAGGCAGCAAAAACCTACGTTTAGGTTTTTTACAATTTTAGTAATTGGTTCATTGGGCGAGCTCTACTTGAGACTGACAGTACAAGCTGACCTAAGTGAAAATACCATTCTGAAAGAGCAGAACAGTACATTAAAAATGTAGCATTCTGGTATCCCATTACCACACACCAGGTGAATGTCTCACAGCTAGACTTGAAATAAACAATTGTTGGCAAACTTTTAAGTTCTATTTGCTTAGTCTTCAATGCCTTTCTGTTATTCAGTTGTGTTATAGAACTCATTACAGTGAAATTACAGTTATCCAGCACAGCAATCTACACTTAGTCTTAATATAGGAATGATTAAAATCAGTGGGATGTTTTGTACAGTAATATTAAAGCAACAATCTAAGGCACACTGTAAGGTAGTTCAGAGCAGATATTCAAGTCAGCTTGCTTTTATATCCAGGAGTAAAACCTTACAAAGATGCAGACTTTGACCTACTGTATTTTTTGTAATACTATAGTCTACTCTACCTGTTAAATGGCTATCATATGCAGTATGCTGCAGGCACCATATTACCCTATCTTGATGGTCTCCTGATAGCACAGAAGTGTAGATTTTCACGAGCTATTGTTCATTTGCTAGATGACCCATTTTGTATTGAGAAATACAGTAGGTATAAAACAAAATATACAGTGCACTTTACATAACCCCAAATATATCCACTGTACTGAATAGACAGCATATGCCAAAATACACAGAATCTACCCTGCCAGCAAGACTGAGAACAACAGGACTGTTTATTGTTGATATGTATTGATGCTGCAACATGAAGTATTTGATGTTCACATTTTCCTGGCTATTCTGAACGGCAGCATTTCTTCCAGCTTCCTCCCTCTATTCCTATTTTCTCATGAGTTCCCACATTAACTTGCTATAGCGCAGAAGAATAAGCAGCTCAAGTAGCAGGGAGGCATGGTTACCCTGCCTCCCAAAAGTCTTGGGTGGAAGGAAGGTCATATTGTCCAGCCTCTTGCTCCAAACAACAGTGCTCCCAACACCTGATCAGGTCAGTCATGGCTCAGAATAGGCAGGTCTTGAAAAATCTACAGGAATGGAGAGTTCACTAGCTGGCATCAGGGATCTGCCTCAGTACTGCCCTACCCTCCAGGTGAAATATTTTTATTCTTTCAGAGAGTTAAAAAGAACAACAAAAAATTGAAAACCACCACCAAGATTCCGGTGCAGTAACAGGCCATTGTAGCTGGGCTTCTGCTGTCAGCAGTAAAGCAGACAAAGTTGAAGCTTCCTAAGTTACCGAAATGCTATTCTGAAAGATAAGACTGAAGTATATTTGATGATGGTACTGACAATTCTGGCCATTGGAAAATAGTTAGTTGTCCTTTTCTGTCAAGGAGTAAGACTAAGTGCATTACTAGTAAATTTTAAAGTTTTTAGTAATTTGGAAGAATAAAAACACCTAAGTTCCAAATTAATGTGTGTTTTACCCAAAAAGATCATAAAACAAACAAACAAACAAGTCAGCTTTCCATTTTTATGCAAATCAATGCTTTACAATATTACTGGCTATTTATTTGTATTTCTATTATTGCAGGAATGAGCAACTGATTAAAGAAAGTTAGCTCTTTCATACACTTCTAAAAGCTTGTATTTCGGTTCTTGGCAATGACAAAGTAAGACAAATAGGACACAATCAAAATACTGCAGAATTAGTCCCAGGCATCCTAGAATAGATGACTCTTTGGTTGCTGTCTGGGTAAGATTATCATTATCTTAATAAAATTGACATTTACAGGGGAAAAAAAAAAATCAACAAATTAAACTGGAATATGCAGTACATCACAGCCCTAGCTATCCTCTCATAATGAAGTGGCTGAAATACAATGTCATTTTTAATGAATTACAGCTAAGAACAGAAATAGGGACTGCAGAAGCCACCAGTTCCCAGTATGAGCACTGACAGCAGAGTCAGCATGACTCAGTGTCTCATTCCTGCCGGGAGAGGGCTGATAAATTCATTAAGCTGCCACACAGGACCTCTTAAGATTACACCACAATGGGTTTACAACTGTGTAAATTAAATCACATTTAGTGGCCTAATTCCTTGTCTTAACAGGACAGGAGTGACCACTGCCTACATTTACTGTGGTACTCCAGCTGCTACTGCTGCCTGGAACAACATGGTCAATTTTGAGAGAGCTGGTTAGTTATTCCTGTTTGAAAGCCATTAGCCTTCTACTTCTATTTCCATATTAATATTCTAAGCACACAAGGACGATACTTTATTCAAATATGTTAAGGCTTGTCAGAGGTAATCACACTTGCAGCAGAATTAAATTGCCTCCATTTGCTTTGCACGCATTTTTGTTTTAAAAGCTATTTTTGTTCCTACTCCTGTTGTTCTGTGCGCTTTGCTCCACGAACATAAGAGCTGCTTTCTGCCCCCACCTTGCCAATAAGCACATAAGCAGTTCTGGTTCTTCTGTTTTGAAGTGCCTACTCTACCTATTCACCTTCATCCATCCCCTTCCTGCTCACTTTTAGTCACATAATCCTGGCTCCCTCAGCTTTGCAGTCAGGCCCTTATAAGCAGCTTATACTATTATGCATATCCCTGGAAAGAAGAAGTAGCCTTGTGCTGCAGAGGGATGCCTGACTGTCAGGTCAGCAGAAGCCAGGGAGTGAGTTGGGAACATGCTGTGCTAGCAGGGAAAGAGGCAGATTTCAGTTCAGCCAGGCAAGAAGATGGAGACTGCAAGAAGGGATGCTGATAGTGAGGTTTCTCTACCTCCCCATGAAGTGCCTCCAGCAGCAGCAGCAGCAGGAGCAGCGGCAGCGCCTGCAGGAGCCGGTGCTGGAGCTGCCTGCCCAGTACCAGCAAAATCTGGCTGAAGATCCAAAAGATCACTGGATGGTTTGGAAGAGCTGCCAAGAAAAGGAAAACAGACATTAAATACTTGAGGAATTTTTCCCTTTTAATATTCTTTCTTTTTTTTTTAAACATCATGACTGGATTAAGAAATCAACCTTAGTTTGGAAGACACAGAGACTTTTTTTTCAGGCTTTAGAGCCTGGATTAGAGCAGCAGCCATAAGCACCTCTAGTGTAGCAAGAATATGCTACAACCCAGGATGGGAACCTTCACCTATTTCCATTTCCTGATAATGGTATTGCAACAGATCTATGAGACTTAAATCTTTAAAAAAACCCAAATAACCAAACAAAAACCCCCCAAGCTCTATCCCAAAGGCAATTAACCAAACCAAAAGAAACTCCACTACAAGACCCAAAACAGAAAATGTAGAACTCCGGGTGGTCCCTAAAACCAGAGAAAATAACTGTTGTGACTGAAACCAGCACCATTCTACTTGCATACTTCATCATGCCATGTCAGAAAGCCAGAAACCTGCATTTCCAGGCAATGAATTAGGTAGAAGAGAACTGGCAAAACTTCTATGGGTTAAGCCAGTCAGGTACTTACTTAGGAAACAAGATCCTGCTCAACTAGAACATTTAAGTAACAAGCAATAGAAGGTCTTTCTTCAATGAATTTCTTCACCTGACACTTAAATTAGTTACCTCTTACAGACTTTGAGTTCAAACTTAAGAGTTTTTACATCTGTAGAGTTCAATCACTTCTGCTCTTTACAATGAGCAACAGTGCTTTGTTCTGGTTTTGACTGAAAGCAAGGTTCACATTTTCTCAAAAGTAAAATGTTTTTGGTTTTTTTATTGTTTATTTTTATTTAGTTTCAGAAATAATTCTGAAAGACAGTGAAGACTACTCTGGACTTACACATTACTTCAGTCTATTCAGTTAGAAGCTTCTGTACAGCATTTTTGTGGGTTTTGGGGTGGTTTTTTTGTTTGGGTTTTTTGTGTTAGAGTTTATTTGTGCTCTATACTGCTAGAATAATGTATCCCTATGAAAAGTGACGTAAACTACTTGGAAAAAAAGCAAAGCCTTTTATGCAAGCCTCCTCTTACAAATATGACTTTGGTACTACATCAAGCTCAGTAACTCAAATATTTTTTTAAACTTACCTGACTGGAGCAGCTGTAGATGAAGTTGCAAAAAGATCAACTGGAGGAGATGTGTCAATAGTTTTTGCTGGAGTAGAACTAGGAGATGTAACAGTTGTGGCTGGAGAAGACTGGAGAAATATTTTAAATATACACTCAATATACCAGCATTTCTCCCAACCAACTCATGCACAGATGCACACACTTTAAAAACCCAATTTTGACATCAGGTCTTTTTATTGTGAGTTGTTCCCTCCAGGAAGTCTCCAGGAAGACTGGGCTAAGTTTTCAGATGGTAGTAGAGCTGAGAAACCCCAAGGTGACTCCAAAGAAAGAAAAAAAGTTCCTACAATGTTTAATCTAAAGGAGTTACTTCTATAACTGTCAGACTCTTCATTTTGTCTATGGAATGAAATAGTTGTTTTTCCACAACAGCACCTCAGCACTCTAACCACAGAAATGGTGAGAGAAGAGAAATGGCTAGAAACTAGTTAAAAGCATGTTTGTAAACCTTCAGAAGAGAGTTTAAAGAGCCGTCAACATTGCTCAGGTTAAGTCCTTGGGAAGATACAAAAGACAGCTCATCCTATGACTTTGCTTCATTAGCTACTCCAATTCTGGGTAAAGATACTTCAAGTATGGCAAGGACAGACACCCAGGAGAGTGTGTTGTAACTCCTCTGTGAACTTGAGGACTCAAGTTACCTTGTAGAGTGTCAATTTAATTCTAAAAGGTACTGTAAGCTTTGGTACAGCATCTCATATTCTAGATCTTCTTCCTAGGAACTGAAAAGAACTCCTAATTTTAGTACTATTTTCCATTCTGACCACTTCTAAGAAGGATAAAGAATAGCAAATCTGAAGAGATTTTCTTGTGAGTCCTTCTACTGCCATCCCATCATTATAACTCTAGCAGATGGGTGTAAGCTTTCTAGACTCTCCTCAAAGCTTTAGTAAGGTTTGAGACTATAATGGTCCCAATCCCTCCCCTGCATCAAGGAAGATGTGGTTAAAGCTGTAAGAACACTTTCTGAGCCATCATGTAGCTTGCACCAACTGCTCTTGTATAAAACAGCAGAGTTGTGGGGGTTTCACTTTGTTGTTTTCATTTGGTTTTGTTGTGTGTTTTTTAGTAAAGGGGTTTTTGGAAAGAAATTTAAGAGCTTTCTCTAGAATCAAGAATTGAGCCCTCTGCATTAGATTCAGAAGATTTAATTGAGTCTTTCCTCCACAACACCTGTTGAGACACAGCTATGGCACCTGGCAATGCTCCAAGGATACCAGGAGCTACTATTACTAACACCATAAAGCTCATTAGTGTGTCTGACACTCAAACCAAGGCATTTTCACTGGCAATTCTTGCTTTAAATTAAGGTCAGCAGTCTCACTAAAGAAGGTAATTTCTGACACTAGATATATTGGATGAAAATTTCCTTCCAGGCTTTTCACATGAACATGGTTTTAAAAGAGTCAGAACTTCCTGCCTTTGGAGGGAGTGAAGGATTTATAGGAGAAATACCCTGGAGCAAGTTTCTTGGTGACATGAGAATTAAGATGGAGTTAAAGGAAAAAAAAAAAAGTTGAGATAAAAATATGTGTATATTTTATGTTTTCACAAAGAGTAATCATCATCACATCCAGGTGAAGTTCCTAGGCATCCTGAGTGGTACAAGCACTGCAGCCCTTCAGATCAGTGGCACGCTCCTATGGGGCCACTATTTATGAAGCCATTAAAAGATAAAATTTTGTCACTTAGGTGGCAAAGTCTAAAAAGTAGAGTAAGAGATGAAAATTTAACTCCTTACAATGTTCTAAACCATACCACCTGAACAAGGATTGTCTAGTGTAGCAACTGGCAGTATTTACCTTGCTCAGAGGAGAAGGAGCCCCAGATCTAGAAAAAAAAGGGGGTTTTCACATAAGTACAGGTTTGAAACTATGTTTCTGGTCATCAAAACTCCTGCAAAAAGACCAAAACTTAAGCATGAAAGCTTTGTTAAGATCTCTTCAATTGCATGCCCTCTACATTTCTCAAACTTCCATGTGCCACTTAAGACAAGGAATGCAAATGTTACCTCAAGTCTTAAATTAACCTTTTTAGCTAACTGGCATCATGGGATTGTTCTACCTTTTAAATAAGCTCTACTAAATGGAGGAAATTAAGAGATGCATGCAAATATCTTGCTTTAGGGCCTAGAGGACCCAGCAGGAAAGAGTTACTGGGGCAAGATGTCACCATATTAGAAAACCATGCAACAGCACCAGAACACCACCAATACTGAAGCAGTTAGCTAACATAAGTCTTCTGAGGATGTGTCAGCAAATTTTCAAAGTCTACTTTCTTTTAAAGAAAGTCAGAGTTACTTGAAAATAGCTACATTTAAAAGTATTAAAACACTGAGTTGGAAAGTTCAAGCTCAAAGTTCTCCCACATGCACAAAAATCACACTAACAGTAACTGACAGAGCCTTAATCATAACTTAAAATGCACGTCAGTGCATTTGTTTGCTTTCATTATGAGGTATGAAAATACAGCCACATATTTTTAGAGCTGCTTTGATCTAAGAGATGAAAGGAGGAGTTAAAGATAAAGCTGCACAAGTATTGAACTAGCATCCATCCTATAAGTTACTTGAATTGGATAAGTCCTAGGAACTGTAGAACAGATTAGAAGATTTCCAGATCTTCTAATCACAGAAATGACAAAAAAAAAATAACTTAATGACTATATACAAAAGCAGAGAACACTTTAGCTCAACTCAAAGAAAATATCTGTTTCTAAGTGTTCAAGAAAATCTTTTAAAAACACACATAACCATGCCTGCAAGCAAGGGATATGTAAAGGTATGTACTTACCCTTCACTAAATTGCAAGGATAGCAACAGTAAAAGAAAAAACAGAGGTTTAGCTTAATCCTTCCTAGACTTAGCCATGACAAGTATCTAGTATGAAGATGTGAAAACATTAGAAAAGGAATAGTTTTTGATGATAAAACCCTTAGCAGCATGCAAACCAACAGCTCCTTCCAGTTTTCCTCAAGTAATTTTAGTTCATTTTGGAAAGGGTCTAGCTGTTCTCGGTGTTTCCGCCACCACCATTAAATAAAACATTGCCATTAAGATGACTTTTTGGAAAGGAAAGGCCTTGTCAAATTTTCTAGCTAAGTAATAAAAGGAGATCAGGGGAGGCAAACCCAAACATCAATTAATCTCACACTGTGTCTATTATGACTAGATACATGGTACAACATATATACCTACTTGTTGCCAGGCTTTTTTCCTTCCAGTGAGTTTAGATGCTGCTCAAGGGTCTCCATGAGACTGCTGGGAGCCTTGAAAGCAAAGAGAAAGATACACACCTCAGTCTATTGCAGCGATGTAACCATACTTTAAAATCCAGCACCAACTTCCCTGAAGTTCAAGATGTGTGTGCTCATGCAGTTACTTTATTTACATCAGTATGGAACAGTGGATTTCCATGCTACAAGTATTCAGGAAATTTTAAAAAATATATTGCTGCATGCATATTTACAGAGAAAAAATGTTTACCTCCACGCTGCAGCACCTGAAGCCTAAATCCAGGATGTGCTGCTCATCATGCTTTAAATCAGTATTAAATATTGACAACAGCACAGGCATTCACAGGGTTGATTTTGAGATTCGTTGGCTCAAGGTCACACTTTCAATTTTGCTTGTAGTCACCCCCCCCCCCCCCAACACCTCTTTCATCACCAGTGGGTTAGAAAGCATTTGGTGCCTAAACAAAACAAAGTCCTTTCCAATGCCCCCAGGAGGAGCTACCCTTGTCTCAAGACTCCCAGCATCACAAAACCTTATAGCTGCTCTCAAAATGGTACCCTAGCACAGGCTACAGTACAGCTAGCTTGAAAGACTGCTATTTTATACATCTATAAAAAACCAGGCTTTTTCAGGCATCCCTGATCTTAGGTTTTATTTTAAGCAACCTTTTTGTGGTCAGCAGCCAATACCCACAGGCACTTGCTGTTACAATGGCAGATAGGAAAAGTAGCTGTAAATGCACACTGGGCTTAGCTATTTCAGTATAAAAATAGAGCCTGATAAGTAAACTCCTAGAAGATCAACCCTTGAGAGACACGGTAGCATATAATAATTGAATATTTCATCAGGGTTACAAGTTCATCAGTCTCTAAACAGGGAATTCTCTTTATCAGTCTCTTTGAGATCAACTGCAATTCCTGACAGCAATATCTACAATGTTTTTCACAAATAACATCTTTGATTTCAGGGCAGACATAATTACCAAACGAGTTGGTTTGTGATGCTTGGAAACAGCCTATCCACTGCTCCTATACTGAAAAACCAGCTGGCTGGCTGATTCAGATATTTCAGGATGCACAGCTGTGTACTTGCAGTGCCTGCATATTGATTTCAGCATTAAAACCAATAACTTAAAATATCCAGGAATTTAAAATGCTCAAAATAATCTTAAATGACAGACTGAGTTTAAATACATCCTGTGTATATAAGCAATGAAGAGACATCTTGACCTTGCTGCTTTTAACAGGCACACTTATTAACTTTTAATGCACTTGGGCATAATAAGAATTGGTTAAACACAAGTGACCTAGTTATAAGAATTCTCCAGAAGGGACTAAAAGAAGAAAGGTAAAACAAACTAAAAAATCCAGAGAGATTCAGACTTATGTTTTCAAAAAGGCTATATCGTAAGATACACATTGTGAGACTTAAACACATTAATAAAAGCTATGTTTAAAAAAAAATTAAAATTAAAAGATTGCATGATTTACTGTTACCAGTTACCTCTAGACATTTTAGATAGCTTTCCAATATATTAGTCAGAGGTTTCTCAAAAACCAGCAAGGTAATATAAAACTTATCTATCAAACAGAACTCGGAGAAGAAGCTTCAGAAAATTTCTACCCAGATGCAACCATTTGGAAAGGAAATACTATCTGGTACCCAATTTGCAACACTGAATGTTACTTAATTTCTCCTAGATACTGCTTTAACATTAGACAATCTAGCAGTCAGCATTGTGCTGGAACCTTAGACATGGGTTCCCCACTATCTACTAGGGGCAAAAGAGTCATACTTCAGGAAATGCTAGTATATAAAAATTAGCCAAGATTTTTAGCTGCTAAGATGCCTTCTTAGCCTCCAAAATTTTGCAGTCAAACTACAAAGTCCAAAGATGACAACTACCAACTTGAATTACACTACTGGGACCACTTGTCTAGATTTTCACAGATGTAGATTTACATCTAGATGTACACACGGAGTGCCAATACAACAAACTTCTTGCAGAATACTACCAACTATTGCCACAGCTTGCTATAGGAATTTAGGTATATACTACATCGAATTATGTACAAATTGTTAGCTGAAATTCAGGTTTATAATTCACATTTTATTTATTTTTCTCTGAAATACGCTGTCGAGGTCTTATGTATAGGCCACACAGCACGTTTCAGGCTAGCCTTAGTGAGTGAGTCCCAAGAAGCCTTCAGGAGAATACAGCTGTGAGGGACTTCCTGAGCAGAGACTGAAGTGGCCAGGAAGCTGGATGAGATGATCATGACAGACTTCCCAAAGGAACAGTTCCATTTTAAAGTGTTGGGTTGTGGGGTGGACAGGACCACCCGGTAGCGGTAACCAAGGTGCTGCTGGGTGAGCACGGCACTGACTGATGCTGCATAACAGGCTGGCACAACACAAGCAGAAGCAGATAAAAGTGCCACAGAAATTTATAAAGTGTATTTCATTAACTGGGTTCCAGCTGATTTCTCCTGGTTTAAGGACTTAGCTCATCACTGACTGCACTGCGTTAAAAAAAGAGCCCCTGAGGTACAGAGTAAGGGGAAGATACTGTGTCAGCTATTTCAAGATTAGGTCTGGTATTGGACATGCTGCTTTTGTCTGCTGAAAGAGTGGCCAGACTTTATAGCCCCACTGTACCTGAAATCCACAAAGATTAATAATCTCCACCTTCTCACAATGTCTCACTTTCAGAATTTTTAAGTGGCATTTAACTGAGAGAGACACTATTCTGATGTTGATTTAAACCAGGCTTTCAAGAGGCTATCAAAAACTGCATGAACAAAAAAACTAAGCAAACAGTTGGGGTTTGCAGCTGCTAAGTGGTTTGGGTTGTTCTTCTGTTCCAATTTTACTGGCATCAAAACTGTCACATGTGAACACTTCAGCATGGATCTCCTCTTCTAAGTAAATATCCTCTTCACATTAAACACAAAGCCAGGCACCCAGGACAATTTGCAAATTATACTTAAAATGGACCAGCAGCTACAGCATGTGAGGTAGTATGGCTTCACCAACATTTGCATTCCTGGTGTGCTTTCCTAATTATAGAACTTTTATTTATTACACAAATCCAAAAAGACTACAAGGGAAGCTTACCTGTGTAAGATCAGGGATATCACCTTTGTCAATTCCAACTTGCTGTGGAGATAAAAGAGTAAAGATAAAACCTAAGAGTGCATGATTCCACCACAGCACACATTATTTTGAATAGAACTGCTCTTCAAGGTGTAACACATCCTTGTCTTTAGAAAAATACTACAAAGTAAGAAAGGACATGTCCATCTTTCTAGTAGTTACCTTCAGCAACCTACAGCACACTTTTTTTTCCCTACTAACTAAATAGTCACTTAAAATAAAAGGATAAGAAAATAGAGCTTGATTTCACACACATGAAACTCATACTCTACACTGAAATACAGTGCTCATACGCCATTGTCTCAGAGGACAGCAAATTAAGGTCTAAGTCTACAATCTTCTATTCAGAGCCCTGCTGCTTCACACTATGGTTCTTCAGAGTGACTGCTAATTCAGCTTTTGCAGAAGTGCAAGCTCCACTGCACCTCGTAATCCTGAAGCAGAGTCACTATAACACCTGCCCAAAAAGCTGACCTGTGTCTCTAAAGCGCTTTACTCCCTCAAGTTCAGTATTAATATCTGACATTACAAGTCATTAGGGAGTCTATCAGGCTTCTCCATAGATAAGTGAATTAGCAAAGAAACAAACTTTTTATTCAGCTCATTACTACTGCTACTACTCCATTATAATGAAGTATGAAACATGGAAAATGTGCACCCTGTGCCAAAGAGCCAACTACCACAAATGACAATCCAGCAAAGGAGTTAATTAACCATGTAATGTTCCTATTATCCACATATGAGGATGATAACAAGGAACAAAACCAGGGAAATCTCACATTACAGTTAATTTGATCCTGTCTGCAAAGACTAAAAAAAACAGGCTTAAAAAATCTGCATGCTTCCATTCCCAATTGCTGTATCTTCCTCTAATGTTCAACCCTGTCCTAGAAGTATGCATTTATCACAATGCTTCTCAAAAATATTGCAACATTTGAAGCCGTCATCTGTTAAGTTAACCAGGCAAGTTGAGTTTGTCTGCACCATAGAGACATGGGGAAGTCTTAAGCGGGCTTAACTACAAGACCTGAGGAAGCAGATCCAAGATGCAGATCTGCCTGGATGGATCAAAAATCCATTGAAACAGATGCTTAATATGTGCAAGTAATATTTTACTTTGATGCTAAAAAACCAAAAAAAACCCCAAAAAACACCCGAAAAAGCCAAAAGAAAACCAAACAAAAAAGCCCCACAATAAATAAACAAAATAAAATTTAAAAAAAACTCAGAAAATACTTAAGTGCCAGCCTCCAGAAAACCAAAAGCCACTTACCTCTGCAACTTTAAGAAACTCTGATACTCTGGTCATTCGAGTTAGAAATCGTTTGTAGATTTCAAGAGCATCTTTACATTGTCCCTTTTTCATTTCAAAAAATTTCTCTAAAGAAATAATGTGGTTAATTTCAGTTAAGAAGTCTTACATTAGGTTTATATATCAGCAAGCCTCGTTTTCAGAAAAAAAATCATGTTTCAAGAATATGACGCTACATTAACATTTACTACTTGGTCATTAATCTGGTAGCATCTCTTGCCTAGTATAGTTTAGAATTTGTGTTTGCTGAGCTGCCAAAGGATTATACAGACCACAAAATTGAACCTCAGCTAGCCACAGCATTGTGTATGATGTCAAAAACTTTTTAAAAGACTGAAAAGTAAGCAGTGAAGCAGCGACCCAACTTGGAGTTCAAAATTATTAAGGATACTTAAACATATACTAAATTTGTCCTCTCCAAATTGTCTTCACTTCAAAGAACTGTATTTTTTTCACTTAAGTAAGTCTCTAAAGTCCATTTATGTCCATTATTAAACACAGCTGCCACATATTTCAACCCAAACTTATGGTTTAAGTAGCAAACAGTGAAATTTCAACTGAATTTTTTATGCCTAAGACACTGTGTCATGCTGGTGATCACACCAGGTTGCCTGAGCTTCAGAACATGCTCACATCCTCCTTTACACTGTGTAGGCTGATGGTAAGTGGGGCTGTAACTGAGATCCACTTTTGGCAAGCCATGCTTTCAGGCAGATCAGGAATGTTATTCAGGAGTATATTACTTCATACAAGGTTATCACATAACACTGTCACTCTCTTCAACTATCTGAAAGAAGGTCTTCTCTCAGGCAACCATCAAGAGGACACAGTCATAAGGTATGCCAGGAAGGTTTAGGTAAGACATTAGGAAGAAATTCATCACAGAAAGGGTGATCAGACATTGGAATGGGCTGCCCAGGGAGGTGGTGGAGTCAGCATGCCTGGAGGTGTTTAAGGAGAAACTGGATGTGGCACCCAGTGCCATGGTCTAGGTGATAAGGTGGTGTAACAGTCACAGGCTGGACTCAATGATCTCAGAGGTCTTTTCAGACCTAATTGATTTTTTGATATTTAACAGAAGAACTTGAGCATCTCAAAAACGCAAAAGCTTCTAACTTTGCAGGACATATTACACATGCTCTCACAGCACTGTACATTTCTTTAAGCACAGAAGATGGTCACTGTTATTTAAAGTATCTGTCTATACAGTTTTAAGGACACGTGATGATCCAGCCTCAGATAAACACTAACGTAAGAGGGTACAGCTTAACATTTTCTCTCATTTCAGACTAGAAGAGTTTAAAAAATTTTTGCTTTAATGAAACTTAAGAAAAAAAAATGAAGTGGATCTGAAACTGATTCTTCACTCATGTATGGTGTGTGAGATAAAAGCCAGGTTACTTACCTAATAAGTTAATAACTCCATCATTGTAGCAAGCAAAAAGTTTGATGAGATCTTTAAACAGAAGCATGAATGCAGCATTTATTACACCATTTGTCAATTCATTTGGATGAACCTACAAATAAAATGCCAGTTATTTACAAAGAAGTGTCAAATACAATCAAACATTTTGGCTTACACCAGGTATTTGGTGCTATTATATACAGAATTGAGAACTGAGGTTTTCATGCTAATACACTAAACAAAAGATCAAGGATTGCTTTCTTCACCACCCCAAAACAATCCACTACAGCAGAAGAGTTTCCACACCAACAATAAACATCTTAAATATTGTCTCCTTCATTTATCATGAAGAACAGGAAGGCAGAGATGCTGCTTACAGTTTTAATGAAACAGTCAAAAGATGTCAGTTTACAGCAGAGCTCAACAAAAACTTAATAGTCTATGAGATAATGTATTTGGACTAGCGACGTCAAGATCCTTTTTCACATTAACTTGGGAAGAAAATATGTGCTCATTTATTAACAGGTCTTTCTTCTCTTAAAAGTATCTCCTCTTCTGAGGGCATTATCACAATTCCTATGCCATTTAAGGAATGGAAGCACAATGAGATTTCAAAGCCTTTCATCTGAGAGTTGTAGTGGGCTCTACCTTCCACCTCAAAGTGTATCTTCCTGTCCACAAAAAAACCAGAAGAACCAATCCCTTCAAAAATCCCTTTGAAATGTTACACTGTGGTTTCTACAACATCTGACTCCTGCTTTTATACTTAGGTTAGATAAACAATCCCACCAGCATTGATGACATGATAAATATATTGTACACACTTATTGCTATGAACAGTCTAGATTAAACTTTAGCAAATTTAGCTCTCAGCTGAAAACCAGATGAAGATTTTGAGGAAGAAAACAATTTACATGTGATATTTTAATGGGGTTTTCCCTCCCCCCAAAAGAAGTAGGCTGCCAAGAGACAGAAAACAGAGCATTCAGTCTCTTTGCTTTGTCCATTTCCTCCCCCTCACTGATGCAAAAGATGAAACTCCAAGTTCTCTCTCTCTCTACAAAACCAAAAGTGCAGTCTTTACATTTCATACCTATGGGCAAGGGCCATCGTTGGCCACAAGGGACACTGAAAAGAGGATTTTTTGGCTCTTACTAAGGGATGATGAGTAAAGCATTACCTACAAGGTGAAATGCGTTCATTATAATGCATCATTTATTAAGTCACTGCCCAGTGTTAATACTAGATCAGCTTCAATACATACATCAAATTCAAGTAGTGCATCGATTTGTTCCTGTAATATTGGCATACTCTTCAGCAGCTTTTCAGGAGCCATTGTTCTCATTACACCTTCAGCTCTGCAAGAGGGAATACAGATTAGAAGCCATGCTGCTTCCTCTCCCCCTTTTCCCAAACCGATCTGTTGTCTAAAATTTATGCTTGAAGCACCTATAACTCATTTCAAACCATTTCAAAAGCACAGTCTGGCTCCCCTGCTTCTCATGTCATCATGAGAGCTGGCATGAAAAATCCTTTATCCAGCCACCCTTCCTGACAGCAAGTGAGGAAAGGTTTTGTGTCAGAGTGATGAATGCAAGAGATTCATCTCTTTATGGAAAGATGACACTGGGAGCTTAAATGACTAACTAGAAATACTGCCACAGAAGTACTTAAAGAACTGGACTCTGTGCACAAAGTTTGTTATGAATTACTAATGACAACTCATTGCTGACATGTCCCTGGATGTGTAGCATTTCTTAAGTGTCTTATAGAAGCCTTCAAGCATGATCATTTTTATCTCTGATTATGACAAACCTGCACAACCATCATTATGATTTGCCCTGTTCTGGCTGCAGATAGGTATATATGTGTAGATTACAAATGCAGACCACTATTTTTACTTATCTTATAAGCCATATTCTGAGGCAGCACCTTGTTCTGAGCACCAGAAACAATAGGCATAGAAAGCCAGGAATTTAGAGCAAGTCAGGAACAGTAGGATCCACAGCAGCCCAACCTTAACTTAATTCAACATCAAGTATTCAAGAGTGGATTTTTCACCACTGAGTGAACAGCATCCAGCTACACAGCAAACCTGTCAAGGTAGACCCTCCACTTTCAGGCTGTTTGAGAAGCAGGAGAGAACAGCTTGGTAATGATGCCTGCTTTAACAGGTCAGAATCCCAAGCTGCAGAACACACCAGAACTGCCAGAAGGATCCTGTATGTAACTCATCATTAGCAGAAGCATCTTGAGTATGCACACGATTAAGCTGCACCTTCAGTGGGCATTCAGCCACTTGTGTCAACTGTGCATCAAGAGAGCACCTAGAGCCCTTAAAGTCCCAGATAGAGAGGCCAGAGACAAGAAAAATGTTCTCATCAATATCAACACACTTTTCTGGGCTGGGTCAACTTTTTCTTTTTTTTTTTTTTTAACACAGTTCTTGTGGGAAATAAAAGCAGCTGTTTACAACCTTATTTTGTTCAGTTTATAACTGTTTGCTCTGTCACCTGCTAAGAGCTTCAGGGATTCGCTTCAGGCTTTGTTTCTAACCAGCCATCTTTCTTAGGGATGTCTGGAGAGTAATGAAACATCCTAAACATAGTTTCAGAATGTTTTCTTCTCCAAATCCTAAACAGAGTCTCAATGCAGCAAAATTTAATTAGGGTCAGATTTAAACCTAGCACTAAAAGCTCCCAGTTTCACAAGGCACCTTACTTTGGTCTTCAATATTTGTCTTACTACCCAGTCTTTGCTCTCCTCTTTGGGAAATTTCTAACCAATTACAAATACTTGAAAAATCACGTTTTTCATTGTAGCTACATGAAGCATATAACAAAAAAACTTAGTGTAATGCCACAAATAAGATTTTCAAGGGTCAGAAAACCTTATTAATTTGCGTATCTAAAATTCGCTTACCCTTTCTTCACTCTTGCAAAGTCAAATGCCATTTGTCTGTAGGAAAATGCCTTTTCATTCAAGTATCTACTATAACGCCTTATAAAGGTGGACATGTCATAACCTGCAAAAAAAAGTTTCACATTTTACATTTCGTTTTCATGCTTGTTCAGAAGTTCTCTAGTAAACGATAATACACAGCCAACAGACCCCAAGATTATGCGATTTCTGTCACACTATGCAATTTCACATACAGAACAGGCATCACAAGGCATCTTTCAGTTTCTGAGGAAAAATCAGTAGTGCAACACCAAAACAATCTACCACTGTCCTCCGTTTCAAACAGATTTGTGCAATGGCACGGGTTCAGGGGAAACCTGCTAGAGGCCCCTACATAGTTATGGGGCAACATTACTTGATGGCCAAAAAGCTACCCCTCTTTTAACGGGGAAAAGTACCAATTTAACAGAAAGGTTTTACTGAACTGGTACACGGCTTCCAGGACAAAGCTCAATTTTAAATTCAACATTCCTGATGCTTCATGTATGTTAGCCACTCCCACTCTTACATGAACCTTCAAAATTCCCCTGACTTGGTTTCCCAGAACAAATAAATCCTGATGGCATCCACAGAGATTACTGCCTTCCTTGAACTGTTACACTAGAAATAGTCAAGGCCCATAATTATGTACAAGGTGCCTCAAACTTCAGTGACTTTCAAGCCTATGACATCTGAGCAGCTAGTATTACAGCCTATCCTCCAAAGTTTCTTCCTCTAAGCCACAGAAAGGTGTGCAGAAGGCAACACATCTTCCTCTTCAACTCAGGTCCCTTTTTGCTACCTTTCCAAAAATCGACACCCCTCAGTTTAGTCACTAACTGTATTTTCCTTTAATATCTCTCATTATTAATTATCTTTGCCAACAAAGCGTAACACTACCAAATCTGATGCCTCATTATCTATGTATTATCTTCTGCATATTACCTATATTAATTTGAGTTTAAAGAACACAGTGAAGAACACAAATACCTGCATTTAACAGAATTAATTGCTGCCAAACATCAGTGTCTTTGAGCATACATATACACACATATATCGCGTTTAGATTAGATGAACACACTCTTAGCATTTGTTTAGCTTTGGTCCTTCTGTTACCAAATCTAAAAGATGCTAAAGTTTTTTTGGTGTCACATGTCTACATCGAGAGATTAAATAATATGGCATTGCTTTGAATTTGCCCATTATTGTAGCATGTCTGTAGTCTGCATACAATTTACAAATATTCTCTGACAGCTGAAGAATTATATTTCCCCTTTTTTCTGGTAGAGCTACCATGAAACAAGCTTTTCCTCTGTTAATTGAGGGCACAGGAAAATTCACTAATAATTCCAGAGGGAAAAGTAGAAAAGCAGGCTTTGTAAGATTCAGAGGGAACAAGTCATTAATTTCTGCCTAGACCTTTCTAAATTCATTACTCAAATCAAATCAAAACTAACCAGTTCTTTTGGTGCCAACAGTCCTACCATTAAGAACTTAGAGATAATGCCTAAAAAGCACAATGTCCCCAAGCAACCAATTTACCATTTAAGACTGAGTAAAACCCAAAAAACGAAATGGAAAATTATCCATTTCAACTTTTAACACACATAAGAGTTAAGGAGATAGCTGACACAGCCCAGGTTTCAACCAGCACTTAAAGGATTTGAACAGTTTCACCTTTTGAGTAAAAAAATTGCAGGAGATGAGAAATACTGTTCTGAAGTGGTTCAGCAGTTCATTTGTGCACCTGTATTTATTAAATACTTATAAAGCGGCTTCAGTAGCACATTCTTATATTATTTTTATTTTATGAATTAAGGAGTACATTAACAATGGTATCTTATTTAAAATCTTCTTAAGATAATAGACATAAATAGGCTTACCGTGAGATCCACTTTTGTCCAGAAAATTGCTGAGATTGAACAATGTGTTTCTAGATGCCAGGTACTGAATAAATCTCTGCAACACAAAGGAATTTTTCTTATCATAGGCTGTATCTGAAGGCTTTGTACCTCCTAGCAGCAAGATTACCAGTCTACTTTCAGCACACAACATGAAACTACTGATTTTTGTCTTAGCCTGCAATACCTATCCCAAAACTTCTTGTCCAGTCATATTAACTACTTTTAGTCAGAACCTCTAGAAATGTTCTACTGTATATATATTAAAAAAAAAAGAAAAAAAAATTATGTGTGAAACACAAAATACAGGGTGAGAGGAGCAATAAAAATGTTTAATTCTCAGGGATTTGAGGGAGCTCAAGATTTATCTGCTTACAAAGCATATATGCAGGCTAGTCCCAGACCTCTCAATCCAGCAGCCTTTAGTTTCAGCCAAGCTGAGGGCCTGTTTTAATC
>VWZN01021229.1:0-11608 GCA_013396955.1 Regulus satrapa
TCCCATGGCCCCACCACCGTCCCTGAGGGCCACTCAGGGTCTGGCCATGCAGGCCCCAGCCCTCGTGCCAGCGCCTCGGCCAGGGAGCAGAGCCCTTGGGATGGCAGGAAAGCCCTGGCAGAGAGCAAACAGCGGCACAAAAGTGGAGCAGCTCTCCCACGGAGGACCAGGGAGCGCTGCCTCTGCCTCAGCCCTCAGATGCAGCTTCAAAGAGAGCCCTCATTAAACCTGGGCTGCGGCTCGGCTGATTGAGATCTGACTAATTGGGTCTATCGTAAACAGGCACAGACTCCAGAGGGAGAATATTCAGGGTAAGCAAGTGGCCTAGAAAAACCCAGAGCTCCAGTGAAAAATGAACTCCGCTGCGCGTTCCAGAAATGGATTTTTTGTCCACAGCTGGACAGGGACTGGGCAGTTTGGGGTGTGGGTGAGGCTTCCCGGGGAGCTCAGGGAGGGAGCCAGTGTCCCTCTGCTGCAGGGAGGCTCCTGGGGGTGTTTGCATTTAAATCCCTTCATTGTGCAGACTCACACCTGTTTTAAAATACGTGGTAGCACTTTGCTGCAATACAGAGGAACTGAACCCAAAATAAGCGTTACATTCTCCTTGTCCCATCCCTGGCAGTGCCCAGGGCCGGGCTGGACCCTGGGGCTGGAGCAGCCCGGGACAGGGGACTGCACAGCTTGGAGGTGTCTCCCACCCGAAGCATTCCGGGCTCTGACACGTCCCCAGCACAGCTCTGCTGCCGCTGCCCCTCCCTGCGTGGGGCTGCTCGCACGCTGGTGGCTCTGCAGCTCTGCCAGGACCGAGGCCCGGGGTGCAGAGCTGCAGCTCTGTCCTCACACAGGAAACCGTGACGGATCCCAGCGCTGGAAAGGAAGGGCTGCTCTGCACTCCGGGCAGGGGACGGGGTCAGGAGGAGCTTTGCAGGGACCTGGGTGACACTGAGAGTGCGAGGCAGCCCTGGACTGGCAGATCAGATCCTTCCTCTTTCCATTTAACCAATCAAATCTTCTTTTCCTTCCTTTTTTTTTTCTTTTTTTTTGTTTGTGTTTTGGGGTTTTTTTGTTTTTGTTTTTGTTTTTTTTTTTTTTTTAATACTAACTAGAAGTAAAAGGGAAGATCATCTTTGAATAATAAAAATTGCTGGCACATAAATGGCAGACAATTTCTGTTTCTCGGAAATCTCCAAAGCAGGAGCATCCGTTGGTGGTAATGCAATATTCCCACATCATTCCTAAAATCCAGAACTTTGACATCATCACGCTGCTGTTTACACTTCATTCTCTTGCGGGGACCGATTACATTGAAGGGATTATCTCTGCTGCCTGCTCTGTTCAAAGCAATAAATGGCTGCCAGCTTTGGTTAATGGCCAAGAGGAACCTCAGGCATTTAATCAATTTCAAAGCTTTTTATTGCGAATATTCCACCAAGAGCTGATTGCCATTATGAACAAACTCTGGAGTGAGAACAGAGGGAAGGGTTCTCCCCTCCCCTGGGAAACGGCAGCCCAGCCCCACAGCATTCCCAGGGGACGGGAGTTCCTGCTGGCACGAGAGGTTTGTAGGGAAAGAAGGCCTTAAAGTAAATGAAGGGATGGCAGGCGTGGGAAGCCAGGAGCGCCGCACACCTCCAGAGCCACCCAGAACCACCCAGGAAAACTGCGGAGCAGCGCTGCCAATAATTACCTGATTTGCATATGCAAGGGGATCTGAGGCCAGCCCTTCCCGCAGGGACTGTGGGGGCATTCCAAGGGATTGGGGCATTCCAAGGGATTGGGGCATTTCCATTCCAGGGGATTGGGACATTCCCATTCCACGGGATTGGGGCATTCCAACTCCCTCACTGCACTGGGCAGCCCCTTCCAGGGGAAGCAGCAGTGACTTTATTTTTATTTATTTCTAAACCCTTGGAATTANTCCCATTCCAAGGGATTGGGACAGTCCCATTCCAGGGGATTGGGACATTCCCATTCCAGGGGATTGGGACATTCCCATTCCACGGGATTGGGGCATTCCAACTCCCTCACTGCACTGGGCAGCCCCTTCCAGGGGAAGCAGCAGTGACTTTATTTTTATTTATTTCTAAACCCTTGGAATTAGTCATCCACGTGTTCCTGCTGAGCTGCCAGGACACCAAAGCAGTCCCCTTGGGGACATGGGATTTTGTATTCTGTTAGATTTCCCTTGATTTAATTTTGCCTCACTAAACAGATCGCTGTGACAAACACGTGCACAAACTGCATTCCAAGGGATGTTCTCCCTGTTACAGTTAATTCACTCTGTGACATATAAAAGATAACCAGCATTGAGAAGGGAGCGTTGTCGACCAGAAGCAAATAAAGAGTTACACCTAAAAACACAGCTGAAAATACATCAGGAAAAAACCACATCAGGAAAAGCTAAGCAGGACAGTCAGGGCAGGCAGTGTGAAACTGACTTCTTGCAAATTGATCTCTTTTGGAGAACAGAGGCAGAAATTCCTGGCCCAGCCCAATATTCAGTTCCCAGCCCCACTGGGAAGCTGGGACAGGGAGCTGGTGTGTGGGAAGAGTGTGGGAACAGCCACGGACGGTTCCAGAGCCTGGCACTGGGCAGGGACCTTCCCGGTCATTTGTAATTAATTATTTATTGTTGATTGGTCTCCTCTGCACACACAGCATGGGATGACAGCTCCCCAGTGTGCTAGCCCTGGGCCTATGGATTTGCCAGGTGCCCAGGGCTGCCAATTAAACAAATCTCTGCACTCTCCAGGCTCCCGTGCCCAGCATTTCCTTGTTAACCAGGGGAACATGCCCGCCCCAGGCAGAGCTGCCCTTTCAGGGATGCAGGCTGAGCCTCAGTCAATACATTCATTTTCTGTGAGGCCGAGCAGCGCTGTCCCCAGCACGAGGGCTGGGATGACAGAGCTCTGTCCCTGCCTGGCTTCCAGGGCCAGTGATGGATGAGGGCTCCAGCCTCCAGCCCCATCTGCGGCCGCGCTCGCGGATGCTTTTATCGATCCGGAAAAATTACTCAGCCTAAATTTTCCTGTGCTGCTCTCCAATCCTGAATTTTATAGCACAAAGTACCACGGGAGCCCAACAGAAGTAAATCTTTGCAACCAATACCCTGACAACTGCAGCCTCTCCCAGGGCCGCTGGAGCAATAATTAAAAATTCACAGCCAAATAAAGCAGGGTGGATGTGACCGTGCCTCCCCTGGCACAGTATGAGGCTGTTTCCTCTCATCAAACAGGAGAGGCTGATATTTGTAAAATGATTTCGCTGGGAAAAGCAGCAGGCAACAGCTGAGTAACAGTGACAGAGATGTGATTTCCCGCACTGAGCTCTCTGCCCGGGCGCTCTGGAACGCTTTGCTTTGTCTCTCTGGCCTGCAGAGGGGTCTGCTCGCTCCCCTCACCACCCAACCCCAAATCCCCCTGGCATCTGCCTGCTTGCCATTCATATTTCAGTGCATCCAAAGGCTGCACCCGAATGTCCCGGGCTGAGAAGATTTTCGAGATTTCCTCTGTCGTGCATTTGTTGTCCTTTAATATTAATTTACGTCCCCAGTGAAGCTGACAGCTGTCAGGAGGAACAAACCTTTCCACCTGCAGCCATCCCATGAATTTGGAACTTGGGCTCAGGAAGGAAAAGCTCTTTAGTTGTGGGTTTGGGGGTTGGGTTTTTTAAGGGATGCGTTATGAGAAAAGAATTCTGGCCGAGCTTGCTCCATTAATGGTGGAGGGGTAAGTGACTGGAGTAGGAAATCTTGGCACTCCCCAGGATTATGGGAATTGCAGAGAACAGGTCCTGGATTCAAAGGACAGCATCTCCCGAGTCCCTATCAGGGAAATTCCCAGCCCATTGGAGTGAGTTTCCCGGCAGGGTGAGCAGCCTTTCCAGGAACATTTCCCTTTGGCTCTGGGTCCCTGGGCTGCCCTGCTCACAGCAGAACTGATCCATACTGATTATGTCTCAATAAAATAGGAAGCCTTTCCACCACAGTGCAATCACAGTCAATTTCTCACCCTTTGTTTCTCAAACTAACATTTCGTTTGCACCAGTGTTTTATTTTTTAATGGAGTAGGAATAAAACAACTCAATCTTCTCAGAGTAAGCTATAAAAGCTGGAGTGAAAAGCAACAGGAAAGGAAGGAGGCATCACCCTAATGAGGAAAAATCTCTTTGGCTACATTTGCCCGTATCAGAGTCTGTCAGAATGAATCTGGGCGGTTTTAGGAGGGAACAGAGAGCTGCAAAGCCACCAAGGGCAGTGTTTAACTGCACTTTGCTGGCAGGGAATGAGTCTGGGTTGGTGCTCAGGGCTGGAGCTGGGGCCGTGCGGAGCTGGAAGGAAAAAAAGGAAAATCCCCTGGGAAAAGCAGCTCCAAGTCCAGCCCCTGACAGCCACAGAACCAGAGAGCCCCAGCCTGGGCTGGGCTGGAAGGGACTTTAAATCCCCCCCACCCCACCCTGCCCTGGCAGGGACCCCTCCCCTGTCCCAGCTGCTCCAGCCCCAGCTCCAGCCTGGCCTGGGCACTGCCAGGGATCCAGGGGCAGCCCCAGCTGCTCTGGGAATTCCAGCCCAGCCCCTGCCCGTCCTCCCAGGGAACAATCCCGGCAATGGTGGAGATCGTGGGATCCCCCTCAGTGGGGTCTGTGCCCTGTCCCTTGCAGCTCTCCCGGAGCAGCGGGGCTCTGTCCCTCAGTCCGGCCTGGCCCTGCTGCCCAGGCCGAGGGGCCGGCCCTGCACACGGAGCCGTCTCCTTGCACTGCACACCCGCTGAGGGCAGAGAGCCTGGCACGGAGCCCTTCCACCCAGCGGGGGCTCTGCTTTCCCCGAGCCAGAGCAGCGCGGCTGGGCTGCGAACCCATCACCGTTTCATTTCTGCTGCCAGCCCCAGCAGCTGCTCCCCTCCTGCGGAGCAGGTGCTGCTGCAGGACTGACATTGCTGCTGAAGGAACCGGGCCATTTGCTGATGGCTCTGCTCGCTACAACACTGCACCAGAAATACTCCTACATTTCCCAAAGTGATCAGCTGGGAAACAAAACTGGAAAAAAAATCATCATATTTTGGGAGGAGGAGAGAAAGAAATCTTTTTCTTGCTTGCCATTCCCAAATTGACAAGCGTTATTTAAACAAAAAACAAAAAACCCCAACACGGTTCAAGTAAAGGTGAAAATAAAAGATACAGAGAAAAGACGCATTTTAACTTCTTCTAAAATATACAGAAATATTTGTTAGTTGAGCCGGGCTCGGCCCCCTGGGAATGTCCCCAGGGCCCTGAGTGCCACCTCCAGCCATGGGGATCCAACATCTGCCAAGCAAATCCCGTTAGCAGGAGAAGAGTTCCCCCATAAAGGAAAGATTCCCAATTACAAACTTATCTTACATTTGCTGTAATGGCTCAAAGCTAAAGAGAGCTCCTGCTGGGAGCAGGAAGATAACACACACGGGTTTCTGTTGTCATCTCCTAATCATGATCAGGCAATAAGGAAAAACCTGGATCGAAGCAGGAGGTAGGGAGAATAATACTGGCAATCAGAAAAGGAAAAACAATGCCAGCCGTGCTGATAATCTGGAAGGCTCTGGGAAATCTACGAATCGTTCTCATGAGGAAAAGGAGGCAATGGTGGAGTGGGAAAAGAGAGACGAGCTGGGAGAGGCAGAGAGCAAAGGCGGAGGGAAACCCCGTTCCCCAAAACCAGAAACGCCGTCCAGAGCATCACAGAACGGCCTGGCTCTGGGAGGGATTCGGGGTCCATTCCAACCCAAACCAGTGTGGGATGCTGTGACACAAACAGGAATAACAAATCTGTCTCTTTTCAGATTGTCAAACATCTCTGAGGACTCGCAGCCACAACCCAGGCATTGCTATGCAGATAATGCAGTTCAAAATGCAGGCAGATTCAAATGCTGGTATTAAAAACACATTATACCAAAATAAATGAGCATGTGGGTGGAGAATTTGGGATGCCAGACCCCCGAGCTCAGTGCACATCCATCTCTGCCTGCAGCCTGTCCCACGCTGGCAGCACAGCCTCCATCTCATATTTAACACTCATTCTCCTCCTAAACCAGTTAAATTGCCCTCGCTGCGTTGACAGCAGTGGAGCTTTATTAAGTTACCTCAAAGTCTTGCTCTTCATATTTATTCTCTGCCTGCTCCTCACAGGAAGCAATCACCAGGCTGGGCCAGAGCTTTGGGGGTGTTTGTGGGCATGGCAGCAGCGCCCACCTGAAATAAAACCACACTGATCTCAGACTGCCTGGGAAAGTAACGCAGGAAAATGGGAACTCGCATGTACAGAGCCTGCCTGTGGGCTTGGACACAAAGAACCAGGTGAATCTGTTCTCCAGTTCTGATAGAAGTCAAAACTCCCACTTGTGTCACCAAGCTTCACTCTGGTCTGTAGGAAGGAAATGGAGAATTCAGGTGGCAAGGAAAACACGGGCACGTTTAGGGCCAGCTTCACTGCTGGCAGTTCTTCCTACACAGACAACAATCACTGGAGATGAAACTTAGGAAAACAGACTAAAAATGACACCTGAAGGGCCGAAAGAAACAACAAAAAAAAAGGATTTAAGACATGGCTACTCAGCACTACTGACTAATTTATCATTGAAATAACACAAATTAGTCACTGAGACAACTCTTAGAAAGAGAAAAGGCATCTGTCTTCCTCTGGAAGCAGCTCTGGAGTAAACCACTGGCACAGAAAGGAAAGCCAGGGGCAGCCAGGCTGGGAGAGCTGCAGCTCGAGGGCTGTAAAATCAGCCCCAGTGGACAGGAGGTCCCTCCCAGCACAGGCACCCACCATTCTTGTTTTCCTAAGAATGCCCTGGATGAGTGAAACCCCATCAGGAAAAGGGAAGAGGGACCTCAGATGTGTTTTCCCATTCGAGATCAAACCAAGATGCAGCCAGGGAAGCTGGCCCAGCTCTCTGAAGCCTTCCAGGACTGAACTTCCAGTCTCCAGATAATTTATTGTCCTGTTTTTGGCCATGGGTACCAAACAATATTTCCTTCCTGCTCTTGACATGATCCACATTTCCCCTGACAGTGACTTGGAGCAGCAGATCCTGGCTGTGCTGACACCAGCTGGAGCTCTGCCCCTGCCCATGGCAAGGTCTGGCCCTTTCCAGCAAGGCTGCAGCACTTTATTCTTGATTTTCTGAAGAAAGCGGGGAGAAGTTCTGGGATCCTGCTGGGCCCTGTCCAGCTCAGCAGGTTGGATAATTCCAGGTTTGGCATTTTTGTTGTATCCTGCCCATACTTGATGCAAACCCAGCTCCTGAGCATTCCCAGATGACAATGGGGAGGGAAACATTTAATTTCCCTTTTCCTTTAAAGACTGAAAACCCTTGGATTGCTGACCTGAGTAACAAAGATTTCCACTGCTTATAAAATCTGATGGCAGAGTCCTGTGCCCTTGGACTTCTATGGCATCAAGATTTCACAGAAAGGGAGAAGACTTTGGTGATGGAGCACCGGGTTTATACCCCTGTGAGAGAAATTAATTCATCCATGACCACAAACACATTGAAGTGTATTTGATTTTCAGCAAGAGAAGCGTTAAATCAGTAAAAGATGAGCCCTCCAATGGTTCTGTGAGCTGTACAGATTTCAGCTACCAAATGGTTCAGCCAAGGTACCACACAAAACGCTGTATGAGCCCTGCAGGAGCAGAAGCCTCCGGGGCCTCCCCAGGCTTTGCAAGGCAGAGCCCAAACTCGGGCAGCCCTCGCAGCCTCCCAGAGCCCACGGCAGCCTCGGGCTCCGGCGGGCCCTGCAGCCCCAGCCCCTCTCAGCCGCCTTCCCTGCGAGTGAGCTCTGCAGCAGCGCCTCTCTGCTCTCCCAGGAGCTGAAAATTCCCTCTCCTGCCGTGCTGGAAGGGCAGAGCCTCAGCTCCCGACTCCCAGAACACGAGCTCTGCTCGCCTTTCTTCCCAGCAACTTCCAGGGAACAGATTTCTTTCAAATGAGTTGTTCTACCACTAAGTGGGTTTCTCATGCTGTGAAGAAGCCCAGGTGTCTCCCAGAACTTTTATGATCAAGGTTAGGGAATTATTTTCCAATTCACTACCCAGCAAAATAATTCAGTTACTCAGAATCCTTGGAGGAGCAACCTCAAACAAGCAAGAGAAGCTTTCAAAAGAGAAGACAAATTGCACAGGGGTGCTTTGAAGATGTATTACATTTAGTGTGGCTTTAATTACTCACACCCATCAGCTCTTTTAATCAAGGGTCAGCTGCTCTATTTGTCAAGAATAGTGGTTTAAATCATTTTCAATGCAAGATGCAATAATTACACTTTCTGCTAATGAGTCCTTGTGCAGATTATTTGTCATTGCATCTAACGAGGAAACTTCACTTTTTTTGTTCAGAAGCTGCAAAACCCACAGGGGCTGCTGGAGCAGGAGGGATTCCAGCAGCTCCCCTGGCCCAGGACACCCCCAGGTCCCCGTTTCCCCCAGAGCTGGGTGTGCATCTGGCTCCAGGGGTTCTCCAGAGCTCTCGGGAGCGCTCCCCAGTTCCCTCCAGTTTCCCCCAGTGCTCCCCAGTTTCCCCCCAGCGTCACCCCGAGCAGGGGAGCGCTGGGGAATCTCCATGTGCGATTCAAAGCTTGGCCCCCATGAACAGAAAGCCCCAGTGCCTGCGTGCATTCCCCACACGGGAGAGCAGAGAATTCCCAGTTCTGACCATGGTGCTTCTGGCCATGCTGGCCCTGGCACTGAACACAGCGCCACAAAGAGCAGAAACTCCTCCCAACCATCCCAGGTCGAGAGCAGAACAAGGGATGGATGTTTGGAACAAGCCCAGGAGCCACGGGAAAAGCCCAGGGATGCGGATTTACACTTCAGGCACTGCCCTTCTTTTAGGAAGCACTGGGGACACCATTTCTGCTCATTCTGAGGCGCTGCTGATTGATGGGAACCTGTTCACATTTAGATAACCTATGAATCAACGAAATCAGAATCCTCGGACTAGGAAGGAGAGTAGAGAGAGAAGATACGGAGCTGATCTTTGCAGAGCCAGAGGAAGCTCTCCTTCCACAGGGCCACGGTGTCCCCTGCGCCAGCCCTGGCCCGGTGTGGCTCAGGGACGTGCCCCAGCCCTGGAGGGGACAGCCTGCCCAGGCTCAGCTGCAGGAGCCCCTGCCCCGGCCATCCCCCCGTTCCTGCCTGCGTGGCCGGGAAGCTGAGCTCGAGGGCTCCTGGGGGGCTGGGAGCCAGCAGCCACAGCAGCCACTGCTCGCCCCAAAGGGGGGCACGGAGCCAGCCCCTGGCTGCCTTGGGGCTCCCAGGCTGTCCCCAGGCTGTGCTGGCTGCAGCCAGGAGCCTTCTCTTCCTACCGTGCCTTCGCCAGGAGCGCCACCAGCGCTGCCGCAGACACCAGCAGGCTGTGAGTGGCAGGGATCAGTGTGTTGTGCCTGCCAGGAATATTTCTCCTCAGGATTCATTTGCATTAGCATTTTGAACCCTTTTTATAGAGCTGGTATCGATCTGCAGAGGTTGCTTGCATTTTAAACCGCAGCTACGCGTGTTTCGGCCGCGTCTGCGTTGGCTCTGTTAGAGAGGTGCAGGTTAATATTCCCCTGTTCCCAGAGGAAAGGGCTGCTCCAGGAGGTTTCACCCCACACCCTGTCTGCAGGGGGACAGCAGGGCTTGAGCTGCTGAGTCAGAAACAAAAAATCCCAGGACGGTTTGGGTTGGGGGGACCCTAATTCCCACTGCCCCAGGCTGCTCCAGCCCTGGCCAGCCTGGCCTGGGGCCCTGCCATGGAGGGCTCGGGGAGCCTCCGCTGCACACATTTCCCTGGGAGATATTTTCATTAATAAGATAAAGTGCTTGAAGTCAGCTGATTTTGTCTGAGCACCGAGCTGCGATTTGTACATTGAAAATAATCCTTGAAAGTGTATTTTTATCCCCCTCCATGTCCCCACACAGATCTCTGGATATCTCACTCCTGACCAGCAGAAAACACATCTCAATGTGTTGCAACATCACAAATTAGTGAACCAGCCTGTAAACACGAACAACACAAAGGCAATTTTGCACCCTCTGCACACAACATTCTGTTTCTACATCTCATGATCCAGAACAAAACACCAGAAGTATCAATTCCTACCATCCCAAACTGTGGCTGTATTTTTCATTCCATGAGGTCACTGCTTGGGTCCCCTTGACCACATTGCACGCCCAGACCCTCCCACAGGAAACAAGGTTTGGCTATAACCTATAAAATGTGCTCTGGATCAGAGGTGATATTTTAGCAGTATATTATACCATAAAAGTGTCTGGTAAAATCCACACACATCTATTATTTCATGTTTATATACAATGAAAATGTGAAATATTGCACTATAGTTTATCCTCACATGTTTGGATGACCACTAAGGACCCATTTTGGTGCCACGGGTACTTCCTGCTCCTCTCGGGATCCCTGAGGTGGGAAAATCCCTCCAGGATCAGCGAGCCCAGCTGTGCCCCATCCCCAGCCAGCCCAGAGCTCTCAGTGCCACCCCCAGGGATGGGCACTCCAACCCTCCCCGGGCAGTGCCCAGCCCTGACTCCCCTTTCCATGGGGAAATTCCTGCTGTGCCCCCCCGGCCCTGCCCTGGCCCAGCCTGGGGCCGTTCCCTCTCCTCCTGTCCCTGTCCCCTCCTGGCAGGAGTTGTGCAGACTGACCCAACCTTGCTGGAACAAGCGTGGATTCCTCCGCTCCCTCGCCCTCAGGTGAAAACCAACAATAAAACTTTCTGCACCTACAAGTTCCTCTGTATTGTTGGAGGACTTGTCTCGCATCTCATTAGCAGATCCCCTTCATCCCGCAACTTTAATTAGCAGCTCCACCGTGGGATTTACCTAGGCCTGCCATGGGTGAGGAGTGCGAGCTAATGAATTATTCAAAGTAAATTAAGAGACCGGGGGAGTTCTCTTCCTGTCTCACACTAATACACAGTTCATTAGCAGAGATTTCCACCTGTGACAGTCGCAGGTTGAGTTTCTGTGCTCACCCGCAATGGATTCTGTCTCTGTCCATGGGAATGTCAAAGCCCGAGTTTTGCTCGGAGAGATTTCATTACCAGTGGCAGTCAGTAAATTGGATCCCCAGGATATGGGATATCTTCATTAACCTGGGCAGGCGGATTCCCACCGCCCCGGGAATCCCACGGAGCCTGGCAGGACCCACCCCAGACCCTCGGGGATGGTCTGAGGCCTCCTGACAACTTTCAGCAGCTGAGGAAATACGGAGAAAGCTCATCCACTGCAGCCCCCGTGTGCCAGGCTGCTCCCAGCCCGTCCACGCTGGCCCCGTGCTGGCATCTCCAGCACAGTCATTGTACAAGCTCTGCTTTCTCTCGGGGCATTCCTGCCCCCGGCCCCAGTCTGCGCTCGGGGACGCTCTGCGGTTTTGGAAGTGAATTCACCCCTGGCCGGGCTGCACCCCGAGCAGAGGGGGAGGCAGCAGCCCTGCTCTGCCCCGGGCTCCCAGGGCACAGCGAGTGCTCGGGGGTGTCTCCCTCCTGCTGCTCTCCACAGCACAGCCGCTGCCACCAGCACACAGACAGACCATCACCCATCCCATCATCCATCCCATCCCATCCCGTCCCATCCCAT
>VWZN01021229.1:11675-22416 GCA_013396955.1 Regulus satrapa
ATCCCATCATCCCATCCCGTTATCCCATTATCCCATTATGCCATCATCCCACTGCGTTATCCCATTATCCCACCCCGTTATCCCATCCTGTTATCCCGTCCCGTTATCCTGTTATCCCACCCCATTATCCCGTTATCCCGTTCCCGCTGCTCCTCACGAGCGCCGCCCCTCGCCATCTGCAGAGGACCTGACCGTGGAGCGAGCTGTTTGCTGGGAGCACAGGTAGTTTGGGAGCAGCGGGCTGAGCTGTTTCCCGGATAGCCGTGGGGAAGGGCACAGCAGTGCCCGCGCTGGCGGCTCTGGCTCCCCCAGAGCTGGAACCAGCCCGGCCGCCCCTGTGCCGCGGCGCTGCCCACCACAAGGCAAAGCTCAAGCGCCCCTTCAGCGCCTTCTGCTTTTCATTCTTCCACACCCGCAGCTACATCAGAATATTCTCAGCCACGTTCCTACACACAACAGCTTTCATTTAAATCACTAAAGAAATCAGATTTTTGGCATTAAATAACAATGGGATGCATTTTAAAAAACAGAATGAATTGCACAGAGATGCCCATTAAGACTCAGAAACAAAGTGGATCCAGGAAATCCTCAGGAGGGCCCATGGTTGTTCTCTGCTTTGACACCAACGGTGCTGGTGGGGAGAGCTGGGCCTCAGCAGAGCCCTGCACCCCTCTGGCCAGGGGAAAAAGGGAATTTCTCCCTTGCCTCAGTCCAAGAAACCCCTTCCTGACATCACTGAGCTCAAGAAAGGGCCTCGAGGTACCTTCTGCAGAGGCAACCAGCCCCAGAGATGAGGAGCCCTGCTTTGCTTTGATCGCTGATTCCAGCAGTTAATTGCCTCTAAAGCCCTCGCTTCACAGTTAAGTTGGAATTGTTCAGTTTCAGCTTTTAGTCAGTTGTTTGCATTATGGGTTTTTTGCCAAGATTGGATTTTTGGAGTTTTTTGACATTAAAACATTCTCCAGCACAATGAGGGTGCCTAATGCTGTTCTGCCAAACTAATTAGCCAGAGCTCCTGAAGCTTCTCCCTGTAAACATTTTTCATTTCCCATACAATATTTTTCTCCCTCCTCTGCCCCTTTCTGCTCTGCCAGCAGCTTTGGGAAAACAGGTCCCAGCAGGTTTCCAGACCAGCAAAGCTTTTGGGTCCTCCTCCGTGCCCACCCCTGGGCCCAGGGGCTTTGCCCTGGTGCTCAGGTAGGGCCCAACAGAAAATCTGATTTTAGGATGGACCCAGCTCATTGGCACGGCCCTTTGAGCAGCTTCCCTCCTCGCTATTTCCCATTCCTCTCATCCCTGAGGAATTTCCTCGTGGAAAGGGGGCCTGGCACAGCTGCTGGGGCTTGGAGCGCCCGTCCCTGGAGCTGTCCTGGGAGGTGCCCCTGCCTTCGCTGGGGACTGACAGAAACGGCACAGGGGCCATTCACTGCCCCTGCATGGAGTGTTTGAGCTCCTCGGTAGGTCTCACCAAGGACAGCTCAGCAGACACAGCGAACATCCCAGTCTGCAAACCCGAAACAGAAAAGCATCTCTGTGCCATCCTCAGGGAGGCTCCCAGTTCAGCACCCAAGAGCGGAGAGAGAGGAAACGAGGGGGGGACAACCAAGGGCACCCAGAGGGATCCAGAACCTGCCCGCAGGGCAAAAGCGTGGAAAATTAGGATTATTCAAAAGGCAACACAAAAACTGGAAAAAAAAAGGGAGGAATTTTATGAGCTTTACCTAAAAAAAAAAAAAAAAAAAACATTAACAGCCATACTCATGAAACCATCCTTTGAGAACAGATGGTGGATAACCTAAATAATTTTTAGTTTAGGCTCCAGTTTTGCAAGAAACCTGAAATATTCTGTTTCTGTACAAGTCTTGCCCTGGAAAGAGAAGCTTTGATTAAATTAGTGTGGGAATAAGTTCTAGAGGCTCTTGCCTGGACCCTTTTCTGCAGGACTTGGCAGCAGCGCGAGGCAGCCCCGCTCCAGCAGAGAGCTGGGGCCATTTCTGGAACAGATCCGCTGCAAGAGGGGAGTGCCACAGCTCTGCCACAGCATCTGAGGCTCTGCTCTCCTAAAAATATCCCTTCCTGGGGAAAACGCAGCACCTGGGTGAGCTGCACCCTTCGCTGTTGCCTTTTTGGGCCCCCAAACCCACACGCTGGGAGCAGACGTTGCACCGAGCTGCGTCTGCAGCCCAAGCTCTGCTGAAGTCAGAGGATCATCAAACCACCCAAATCCTCATCTCCTTCTGCATCACACCACCAGGGCCAACAGATCTTTACCAGGAGCAAAGGCTTTTGTTATTTATAACCACTTTCAGACCATTTCTCAGGATGGCTTTGAACTCACACCGACGAAGATGATACAATCACCTTCCTCCTTAAATAATCAAACCAGTCTACTAATGAAAAATCAATGGCATGGAATGAAAATGTTGGGCAGTTTCAAAATAAATTAAGTGTGCAAGCGGGTTACGTTTAATCAAGCTGCCATGCAAATTAGCAGCCTCACTCGGTGAGGGCTATTTAAAGAACTTCTTAGCTGGTGAAAATGTTTTTGGAGCAGGCTCCATTTTGTTGAGGCCCGGGAATGTGAAAAAGCTCCCCCAGAACAGGGTGAGGGTGTGGATCCCACAGAGCTTTGCTGAGAGGGAAGCACCACCCCAGGGGCTGGGGCAGCCTGAGCCAATATTCCCAGAAAATCACAGAGTCAGGGATGCTGCACACAGCTGCCGGAACAAAACATGCTACCCACAACAAAACAAAACAACACGAAGGGAAAAAAGCAAACAAAGCGATGAAAAATACCAAACCAAAACAAAACCAACCCAAACAAACAAAACTATTCTATAAACGCAGAATTCTCACAGGGAGAAATTCCCAGATGCCCAGACTGGGTTGGGTTGGGTGGGATTTTAAAGCTCATCTCCTTCCACAGCCCTGCCAGGGCAGGGACCCCTCCCCTGTCCCAGGCTGCTCCAGCCCCAGGGTCCAGCCTGGCCCTGGCACTGCAGGGATGGATCCAGGGCAGCCCCAGCTGCTCTGGGAATTCCAGCCCAGCCCCTCCCAGGGAGGGATTTCTCTTCCACACCCTTCTCTTTCCCTGCAGAAGTGTCCTGGGACTCACAATTTCCCCGCTTTTAATTTCTGAGCAGTGTGTTTTCTGCCCAGCTCTGGGTTTGTTTCCTGGCTCTGCCCGTGCCGTGGCTGCGCCCTGGGGCAGCCCTGGGGCTGGGGGAGCCCGGGCTGGGGGAGCCCGGGGCTGGGGGAGCCCTGTCAGGCTCCCACCAGGGCCGTTCTGAGTTGGGTGAGCCCCAGCACACAGTTTGTTCCCCACCCCAGAAACAAACCATCTCTGCTCCCCAAGCACAGGTCCCTGGCAGGCTGGGAGCTCGGCCACTGGCCCCTGGCTCTCGCTGGCCCAGCAGTGGCCCGTGCCCGGGGCTGCCCTGCAGCTCTGCCTGCCCACGGAGCATCATTGTTCCAGCTGGGAACTGCTCGGGGCTTCATCCCCAGGGCTCCTGGGACCTCCCCTGGCCAAGGACCGTGCTGCCTCCTGCTCCTTTTAGATCAGCCCACTAAAGGGAACAGCAGAGGAAATGATTTCCTGTAACCAAATTTATTTTTAATTCCCGTGTGATGGTTCTGGGCTGACTGCCTTGGAAAGCTTGATTTCTGTGAATTTCATCCACTCTTCTGATTCCGTAACTTTTCGTGCTTTATACACGTCCAAATCCATTTTCCTTTTACAAGATTAGCCGAGTGAGGGCTCGGCAGGAATATTGTTTTGAGGTATTAATGCAAATCAAAAAGTGGACTAGAAGGTTGGGAATGACTCAGTGCGTTTCTTTATCTCAGAGAGGTGAGGCTGTGAGCCAGGGCAGAGCCAGGCCAGGAGCCAAGAATGCCGAGCTGGCTGTGGGAAGGGGATGCTCAGAGGCTGGCCCTGGAGCCCGGGAGCTCTTTGGGCAGCCCAGCTGGTCAGCCCTGCTCCCAAAAAGCGGGAGGAGAACGCGGCACCCCGCTGAGCACAGCTCAGGGTGAAGATTCTGGGGGTGCCGCTGCGGGTGCAGGAACCAAACCCAACAAACCAAAGCTGGAGGAGGTCACTGAAGCGAGCTGGAGTGAAACCCAGAGGAGCCGAGACGGGCTCGCCTTTGGGTTGAAGGATTCCCAAGGTGCCCTCAGCTCAGAGCCCTTCCCCTGGGGGACAGGGGCTCCCCTCTCCCCAGTTCCCCCTGCTGCTCGGCCACCACCTCCTCTCACAGCTGCTCTGGAAGAGGCGTTTCCACTCCTGGGTCACCCCAGCCTGGGGTCACCCCAGCCGCAGTCCCCCCCACTGACCCCATCATCCACTCCTAATTTGCTGGCTGTGGTTTATGTTCAGCACTTGCACCTTCCCACCACCAGAAATGTAACATGAAGGGAGCTTTATGCAGGTTAAAGAAGAAATCACAAACTAAATACGATAATTAAATTAATTTAAAACTAATTTTTGACACTGTACAGGACTCCATACAAAAAAAAAAAAAAAAAACCAAAAAACCAAAAAACAAAAAACCAACTGTGACAAAAGCTATATTTTGTTCTCTCTTCCTCTGTCTTTAATAGTCTCTGAATGAAAAGTCTAGTACAATTTTCTAGTCCACTTGTTCCAGCCAGGGGGAAAGCTGCTTGTTATAATTAGGCCACTTTCATAACAGATTTCCTGCTGCCCCTCCTCCCTGGATGTGGCCAAGGCTCTGCACCTGGGAACTGGAACTGGAGACCCCTTCCCTCGGCACAGCCCCTGCCCATCCCCTCCCGGGTTGGATCCCTGTCCCCCCGTGAGCATGGACACAGCAGGGCAGGCTGCAGAGGAGCTGCAGAGAAAAACCTCTCCAGGAGAGGTGTGGGCTGGACAGAGCTCTGGGCACGCAGCCCTCCCAGAGCAGCCACAGTGAGGACTCCACTCTGCCCTGCACCCTCCTGGAAGCCCCCGAGCCCCGCCGAGCAGCAGAGGAAGGGCAGCAGCCGGGCTGGGGCAGTGCCACGGGCCCAGAGGATGCTCCAAGGACACCGGGGCTGGCAAAGCAGGAGCTGGGAGGCATTGGCCATGCCGGGCATGCAGGGCCCCCTTGCCTCTGGGCTCAGGGACAGCCCTTGCAGCGCCCCAGTCCCACTGGTGACAAGAAGAAAGTCATTAAGTCTCTTTTCTCCTCAACAAAACAGCCCTTTGGAACAAATCCCAGTTTTCATCCCTTACTGACTCCCTGTTTTGTTAGTTCCCTTGCAGAACAGCTGAAACATTCACCATCATTTAAAATGATAAATTATTTTAATTTGTGCTGAATTTATTTATTATTGCTGCACAGACAAGAGGCGAGTGCCATAATGTGCTTGTTTAATAATTGGCAGGGATTGGGAAGGGGAAATATTCTTATGCAAACAACTTCATTTACTGGGGGTGTGCACAGGAGCCTGCTCGTCCCACGGTCACATTCCAGGAGGGAAACTCCACAGAGCTGAAGGAATTGTGACCCTACAAATTGCACCAGAACATCAAGAGTATGGAAGCCAAGAAGTGAACCTTTGGAAATCATAACAGAAAGAAGGGAACTTTTGTATTTATTTCGCTCTCCAGACACCAGTGGAGAACTGCTGTTCTCAGTTCACAGCTGCACCCAGCACCAGGCAGGCACTGGGGGGACTGGAATGCTGGGGTGCACAGAGGATCTCAGAATTCCAACTGCTGCATCCACTCACTGCCCACCCGCTCTCTTCCTTCCCGCTGCACACTCCTTTCCTAATGCTCTCAGTTCTCAGGAACTCAAATGACAAGGGGTGGGTGGCTGGCAGGTGTGGCACAGCTTTCCCAGGACACCGGCGCTCCTTAGGCAAAGGCTCTCGGCTATAAAGGATGGCTCTTCTTGGAAAAGAAGGCAAAAGGGGTAAATCCCACTCTCCAAAAGTCACTGGCCCTCAGTAATTTAAGTGTTAATCAGGCACCCACATCCTGCTGAGGGGCTGATCAGCTCTGGATGCAAAGTTTGCTTGACAGCAGCGCTGCAGCCATTCCCACCCGGGGAGCTGGGATCAGGACCACTGCCCTGGCAATCCACGGGGTTCCACAGCTCGGGAAGTGTTGGCAAGAGCTCCCAGAATAAATCCATGGTGAGGACCATAATGCTGTAGCTTTGTTTGGAGCCCCTGGAGCCTGAGGAAGCCGAAGCAGGAACTGGTCCCAGGTTTTGTTGGGCCAGGCCCACCCAGACCCTGGGCAAGGCCAGTCTGGAAATGGGAATGTTAGACCCAGGAGCAGGAGGGGGGGTTGGCTGCTGCTGCAGCTTCTGCCAGAGCAGGGCTCACCCCACAGCTGGGGTCCAGGAAAGCCCTGTTAGGTGGGCATCTGCCCCTGAACCCCACCATCCCCAGAGCAGCAGCACGGGAGAGCCCCCACGCTCCAAGGGGGGAAGGAGACAGCTCCCAGCTGGGAAAGCCCTGCTCAGGAGGCAGGGACAGCCCGGAACCCGGAGCTCCAGGAGCCCCACGGAGCCCTGAGGCAGCAGCCAGGCTGCACAGAGCAGCCAGCCCTGGCACTGCCCCTGGCACTGCCCCTGGCAGCCCAGGCACACAGCCGGGCACACGGGCACTCTGGGGACACAGGGCCACTCTGCCTGCATGGGTCACTCTGCCTGCATGGGTCACTCTGCCTGCATGGGTCACTCTGGGGACACAGGGCCACTCTGCCTGCATGGTCACTCTGGGGACACAGGNTGGAATGGTCACTCTGCCTGCATGGGCACTCTGGGGACACAGGGCCACTCTGCCTGAATGGACGCTCTGGGGGCACAGAGCCATTCTCTGCCTGCATGGCCCCTCTCTGGGGGGACACAGGGTCACACCGCCCCCGTTTGGGGCAGTGGTGCGCCCAGACACCAGGAGCTGCTCCTCCCATTCCTCAGATGGGAGCGTTTCCCACAAGCAGCAGAGCTCAGGAAAAGGGGAAGTGTGAAAATCCAAGGGCAGGCGCCAGAAGAGGCGGATCATTTCGGATCAGCTGTTTCCCACGTGCCCAAAGCTTTGGGGAGCAGTAGAAGCAGCCCGGGGCAGTGCTGGGCTGCAGGCACAGCCCCTCCAGCTCCCCCGGGCTCGTCCCAGGTGCTCGGTGCCAGCCCCGGGTGTCCATGGACAGTGCCACTGCCCGGGAGCTCTCTGGGGTGCAGAGGAGCAGCCAGGCTGCACAGAAGGCAAGGAAATACATAAAGTATTTCCAGTTCAGCCAACAAACCGAAGAGCCCCAAACCTCCTGGTCCATGACCAACAAAAGGCATTTTCCTCCATGACCCCTCGCGTGACCCCTGGCTCAGGAGCGCTGGCCCGGGGGCCAGGGGGAGCACGGGGCTCAGCCAGGCACGCGTGGCTGCAGCTCGCCGAGCCCGGGAGCGCCCAGCCACGCTGGACACGAGCCCGCCCTGAGCTCACAGCTGGACAGGGATCTCTGCCGTGCAGCTCCTCCTCCTCCTGCCAACCCCAGGTTGGGCTCTCAGCACGAAGAGCCCCCAGGAAACACCTGCAGACAGCACAGCACACACTCCCAAACGCCGCCGGAGCCACACACCGCTAAAGAGATCTTCTGCTTTCCTGAAATCCGTGACAGCTTCTAAAGCCCAATTTGCTGGGCTGACACGATTTAAAGGTACTATAAAGGTACTCTCGCTCAGCCTTGTTTTCATTACCTGCGAGCTTTGAGGAAAACAAAGCGCACGATAAAAACCTTTACTCGCTGGGAACAAACCCCTTTTGATCATCTTCAGCTTTGCACACTGCCATCTCCAGGGGGTCCACGTTCCGGATGGCAGGCGGGGTCTGTCGGCGCTGCTGCCACCTTCCCCGGGCCAGGGAATGCCAGGGCACAGGCGGGCTGGCCCGGAGCAGCTCCAGCACGGCGGGGAAAGGGCAATTCCTGCTTTTCCCTTGCTGCCATCCCGGGCTGAGCTCCCCCCTGCCCTGCCCTGGGGCTGCCCGCCAAGGGCTCCGCATTGGTCACCTGCCCTGGAGCTCTCCTGTCCCCACATCACCGCTCTGCTGTCAGCGAGATGGATGCTGGGATCCCGCTCCTAACACGGGATTCTTGCAGAGGGCCACGGGAGAAGCCCAGTTCTGAAAATACAGCCCGGCCCCCCAATTCCTACAGCCTACAATGCAGCAGTTTATTCTTTTAATAAAACCATGTTTTCAGAACTTGCTCTCTCCTTCCTCATGTGTTCTCATAAAATCTTAAGCAGCTGCATGGGAAGAATACAGAAAGGAAGCAGGCTGGAGTCATACTGCTGAAAATCAGAGGCTTCCCAAAATTATTCCGCCATGGAAAACAACTGCGTTCCTGACAGAATTTCTTATAACTTCAGCAAACACAAACAGCATCGGGACTGCTGCTTCACCGGGGATCCATCACCCAGGCTCGCTGAACAAAGAGGACCAGGCTTTCATCACCGAGGCTGCAGAAATAACTCATCTCAAACAGAACTCCTCAGCCAAGGAGGGATTTTCTTTAACATCCCCGTGCTGAGCAGTACCAAAACAGGTGCCAGGTGCCATCCTTGGCAAAACTCCTCTGGCAGCAGTCCCTCGGGAAGGGGCACGTGGGCACTGTGACCCCGCTGGTGCTGGGCAGCGCTGGCCTGAGGAGAGCCCGGGCACGGGGCAGGGTCCCAGCAGCCCTCGGTGCCCGCTGGGCCCCACCGTGGGCCGGGCACGGGGAGGGCACCCAGCCCCAGGGCCGAGCACACCGGGGAGGGAACGACCCCACGGTGTGGGACCTGCACACCGAGAAAATCCCGTGTGCTCGGCCCAAAATGGATTGATCACGCTGATATCTGAGCCAACCCTTTAAAATGAGGGAGCTGAACTTCCTTCGCTTTATGGTAGCCCACGGAGGCTTTTCCTGGAAAAGCTCAGCAGCCCGAGGAGCCTTCACTGCTCACGGTCAGGCGGGAGAAGGAGCCCTCGGTGGGAGAGCTGAGGCGGGATCAGCTCGTCCTGAGCCGGGCCCAGCCAGAGCTGGGCTCCGAGCACACGATCACGAGTAGAAGCCAGCCCCCAGCTCCACCGTCAGTGCCCCCTGCTCCCAGCGTCGGGCACGGCAGATGTGCCCAGCTGCTGCACATCTGGGCCGCGGCTCGCTCCCCGGACCGGGCAGAGGGGGGAGGCAGGGAGAGCAGCCACGGCCACCATCCTGCCAGGACAGCAGCCCCGAGGGGGCACAGCCAGCTCCGGGGGCTGCATTCCCATGGCTCCAGGGCTGCGAGGAACAGACTCCTCTTTCAGCGCCCAAATGGCTTTTTCCAGCTGGCCGGAGCTGGTTTTGAGGCAAAGGAGCGATTCCCAGTACCTCCGGGGATTACGTTAAGGTCTGTGGGGATAAATTCACAATACGAGCACGGCACCAGGGCGAGCCTGAGAGGAGCAGAGGCGGCGGGCAGCGAGAGGCTCGGGATGGAGAGCGCAGGGCTGCTGCTCGCCCCTCCGTCCTCCCTCCCTCCGTGAGCCCGCATTTCAAGGCGCCAGCTTGCGACAGAAGGAGCCCCGGCTGAAAGGAGGCTGCCGAGGGCCCGGGGCCGAAGGGAGGTCAGGAGAGGCCGGGAGCAGAGCTNGGGCACTCGCGCCATCCTCCAGGCGCAGCTGTCCCGGCGCTCCGACAGCAACAGCGCCAGTTGCACAGGCTGGGTCCGCCTGCATCAGCCTGCGAGCCCGCCGAGGGGCGGGGGGCGGAGGGCCCACCAAACCCCTCGANNNCGCGCCGCCGGGGCCGCTGGGGCGGCCGCGCAAACAAGCCACTTCGAGATTATTACTGCCTCCGACTCTCCATCGGAGCCACGGAAAGCACGAGGACCTGAGCACGTCTCAAAATACAGAGAATAATTGAGGTACACAGAGAAACCACTTGTCAGCTGCCCTACATAGACATCTACTGTATTTTCAGGAGCTACTGCAACAGGAGCAGCCTAAAAACGCTCCCAAATCCCCACCGAAAATGCCTCGTGCAGCATTTCACAGTAGACTGTCGGATCGTTAAAAATGCTTACGGATAAAACGCGTTGTAACCTGGAGATTACAGTGCCACCCCAACAAAAAAAAAATAAAAAATAACACAGCCGGAGTCTTCGCAGCTGCTAATTAAATCAGATTTCTCCCCAGCCAGGAGCTTCAACCGACTGCAAGCGTATTCCAGAGAGGTGGAAAATGGGGAGCTTGGAACTGTAGTAGGATCAAGGCAAAAGTACAACCCAGGGATAAAAAGTTCGCGTGGGGGGCTGGGGGGTGACGATTAAATCAAGGCAGAGGGTTGCCGAACACCAACCGAAACAAAAGGTTTGTTTTGTATTTCTCTGATTGCTGGTAAACAAATTTTTTTTCCCCAGTCGAGAGACGAGGAGATCCGGCAGCACAGAGTCCATTAGGAGAGGCAGGAACAGAAGAGCCACGAGAAGCAAAAAAAATCTCCTCGTGGCATGGAGCCAGCGTTGGGAAACACAGAACCGCGCATCAAAAATAAATAACACCCACGGAAATGCTCCCGGGCAGGGCTTTAATCGTCCTTCCCCCCCCCTCCTGCCACAGCCCCGCGCTGCTCCTCCGCAGAGAGCCCCCCGAAACCGCATCATTTCACCCCCCAAACAGCCCATTGCTAAACTTCCAGCAACAGCCAGGGCTTCTCAAACCCCGTTCGAAAAAGGCAACCCGCGCAACAAAACCGCTCTGGGAGCTCGGC
>VWZN01021229.1:24391-38766 GCA_013396955.1 Regulus satrapa
TGCGGGAATTCCTCCCCTGTGCAGCTCCAGAGCAGTTGTGCAAGGGCTGCAGTGGAGCACGAACCGCAGGGCTGCTGCACCGGGGCTGCTCCCAGAGTGACTCCGGTTCATCTGGCCCAAACAGTGCCCCAAATGTCCCCCCAGAGCCCTGGCCCCATGAGTGCCACTGTCCCTGTGCCACCCCCGTCCCTGTGCTGCCCATGTCCCACCCCTGTCCCTGTGCCACCCCTGTCCCCGGCCCACCCCTGTCCCATCGCCCACCCGCATTTTGCACCAGAAGGACCCGCGAGCAGAATGCTCCCATTAAAAAGAGCTCTGTAATCATCAGGATGCTTCTACCGCTGGCTCCTTCGGTAAAGCCAGATCCCGGTTCCTGGAAGCTTCTCCCCTCATTACCAATCCCATTAGATGCTTCCAGCTGCCAGAAGAAATTCGAGTGTACACAAAAGGGAATTCTTTCCCTTCTGGTGCGGCACACGATGCTGCAGAGTTTCCTTGGTAGGAAGGAGAGGGGGAAGAGAGGGGCTGGCTCCACAGAGCTGCCTTTTAGCACAAACACAAGTGCGCAGTGCCACGGCCCGTGCCTCATGCAGCTGCCACAGCCCGCAGGGCCCAGCCCTTGGAACGGGGCAGCTGGAGCTCCTCACAGCACGAGTTGGGCCCCCAGGACCCAAAACACCGCGGGAAGCGTTCCGTGCCATCGGGGGCTGCCCGGCCCCGGGATACTGGGGGCTCCCGGAGCACCCAGCTCATTGCCGCTGGAGCTCTCCCACCCACACACACCCAGAGATCCACAGTCACCTTCCCCAGGGCCTCTCCAGACCCGGGAGCTCCTCCAGGGAGCAGCCAAGCACATCCCACCCCAAACAGCCGGAGACAGAAGGGTCCTGAAGGGGCAGGGGCTGTTTACAGTGACAGGAAAAGGGGACCAGCAAAACCCCAGCATCTGCTGCTCCTCCCATCCCACCGTGGGACAGACCCAAGCGAGATAATTCCATTTACACAACGACTCTTTAACAAAGGCGGGTGCAGCCCAGGAGAGTTCAGACCCGTCAGAGTGGGCAGAGCTGCAAGCCCGGGTGAGACGCGGCGGGTGAGACGCGGCGGGTGAGACGCGGCTCCTCCGGCCCCATAAAGCTGGAACATTCGCCAAACGCACTCACTTCTGAGGCAAAACGTTCATCAGCGTCCGTGCTCCTCCACAGGCTTTGGGGAGCACCACGCTGAGCTCCAGCAATCCCTGCAGTCCCAGCAAGAGCAGGGCGCACACAGGTTTGGGGCTGGGACGTGGCAAACTCCAGCCAGCTGTCACGGCGAGGAGCCAGCCCAGAATTCTAGCAGGGCATCTACCTAGGGCAGCCCTCTGGGTGTTCTGGAGCACTCGGAGGGAGCATCCAGAGAGAGCCAGTCCAGATCTAATGTCAGGGAGAGCTCTGTAACCTTTAATGAGTCCAATGATGTTCCTTTCGCTTGACCTTAACCAACCATCAAATCATTTGCTCCTCTTTGAATGAGCAGGACAAAAGGCATCTCCCCAGCACCATTTATTCACATTGAAAAAGATCCTATAAATCTCAATCAATAATAGCAAGGATGAAGCTTTTCATTTTGTTTCGTTCACTTTCAGATTAATATCTCACCTCTCCTCTTATTTGCAGATCAATGGAAAATGAGCAGGTCAGGGGGCAAGAGCAGTTGTGCCAATCAGGGCTGGTGTGGAGACTGAACTCTTTCATCTGACTCTGCCCCACCTCCTCCCTAAGCCCAGGAAGAATTTTAGGGTGAGAAAAGAGGAGAAACCTCACACTGGGCGCACGCACACGCAGAAGAAGTGTTTCACAGAAGGCCTGAGGCTGGGGAAGCCCTCCCAGCCCACGGAGCCCGGCTGTGCCCAGCGCAGTGCAGCCGCCCCAGCAGTGCCAGCACAGGGGACAGGCCCCAGCGCTGCCGCCCCAGCTCTGCCACCCACCGGGCTGGCACTGGCCTCTGGCCAGCACTGGCCGCTGGCCATCTGGGCACAGGGCTGGCAAGGGAACGCTCCCCGTGGAGGGCACACGGGAACCTCGCAGGCACCGGCAGCTCGCTCTGGCTGCATTTGGTGCCTCAGCACCAGGTCCCCCCAGCCCAGCCCTGCTAACGCCATATGATAATTCCTTGTAATTCAGCTGCATATTTTTGTTTAGAACCATTTCAAAAAGCTAAATTTAGTTGTTGTTTGCAAGTATTCGTTCAACAGTTTGCACAAATACTCAAGACTGATTCCCAGACTTCACACTTGGCTTTTTGCTTGGTTTCCTTCTGTGTGTTTAACTCTCCTGCACCCGTTCCCTCCCGCTGGCGACACAAGATGGAAGCTGGATGCCTAAAATAAACTCCAGGAGAGTCAGTGCTTTTGGTCTGTGTCCCAGAGCAGCATTCCACAGGGGAACAGAGCACAGGCAACGGAGGCAGCGTGCCCGTGGGCTGGCACCTGCCTCGAGCAGAGCACTGGCCACAGAGCCCTTCCCACCTGGATCCAGCACAGAGCACCAGGACAGTGTCCACCCCTGCCAGGACAGCGTCCACCCCTCCAGGACAATGTCCACCCCTGCCAGGACAGTGTCCACCCCTGCCAGGACACAGCACAGAGCACCGGGACAGTGTCCACCCCTGCCAGGACAGTGTCCACCCCTGCCAGGACAGTGTCCATCACTGCCAGGACAGTGTCCACCCCAGCCAACACACAGCACTGAGCACCAGCACAGTTGTGGTTTGTGTCCAAATTCACAGAAACTTTGGAAGGTTTAAATATTTCCACAATGACCAAAGAGCAGCAGAATCATAAGAGGAAATCAATAAAGTGCTCCTGGAGGAAAAACTAAAAAGTTTTAAAATATTGTTTTAATATCTTTGAGAAAGAAAAAAACTTGCAATTCCAATTAGCCTAGGAATTCTCAGGTAATAGTCTCTAATACTGCTGCATTTTGGTTTTTCTCCTGAAGCAAAAAAATACCACAGAAAGGAGGACAACACTTTCCTCCTGCCCTGCAGCACAAACCCTTCCCAGGAGCACCCGGCCACCGCTCAGTGAGCTTCAAAGCAGTCTCAGGCTGCCTGAAATTTCAACAGGCAACCCAGGGCACCCCAGTAATTTGCCAGTTTTAGTTTCCAAAGAGCAGTTTCTGATGGTTCTGCACAAGTTACGGAAAAGAGCTCACCCAGAGCAATCCCACTGGATCATCAGTCACAGCCTGAAAAGGGTTTGCAAAAGGCACTCCCCAGAAATCCCATTTGGAAAATGGGTGGAAGGTGCAGATAGGTCGAAGGATAAGTCCCAGAAAACACAGACCGAGTATCCTAACATTTTAAAAGGAAAGTTTTTGTTGGTCTCCTCTTTATTATTCAAATCTTACATCTGAAAAGTGAAAGGAGTGATTTTGTCAAGCATTAGAAGCAACAGAAATTTCCTTTTAAGTGTCTCTGTCACCAATGACTTTGGCATTCCTGACACAAACGTGTGGTTTTTTTGTTAATAGGATTGAAAGCAAATGCCAAAGTCTCCATGAAATGCATTCCCCATTTTGTGCATAATCTATGACACAACCACGCACAGAGGTGTGCGGTGAAATATGGAATTATCACACTCCCGAGGCCGGGAGGGCCCTGCTGAGCAGGGCCAGCTGTGAGGCAGGAATTCTCTCGGGCAGGAGCAGCTCCTCAGCGGCGCCCATGGCAGGTGTCTGAGCCCAGGTTCCGAAGGGACAGAACCAGCTGCGGGGCTCCCTATTCCGGGAGGTGTGAGCCGGTTTGAAAACATCCACCGGAGCTGCAGAGCTCTGCAAAGCCACAGCTCCCACCCGCAGGGGAACTGCTGGGGTGGGTCATTGCCCCTGTGAGGGAGGGAGTTCGCTGGGCAAAGGAGCACTGAATTGTTCCTCTTGGAAAATCCCTCCAGGATCAGCGAGCCCAGCTGTGCCCCATCCCCAGCCAGCCCAGAGCTCTCAGTGCCACCCCCAGGGATGGGCACTCCAACCCTCCCCGGGCAGTGCCCAGCCCTGACTCCCCTTTCCATGGGGAAATTCCTGCTGGGCCCCCCCTGCCCTGCCCTGGCCCAGCCTGGGGCCGTTCCCTCTCCTCCTGTCCCTGTCCCCACAGCCCGACCCCCCGGCTGTCCCCTCCTGCCAGGAGCTCTGCAGAGCCAGAAATTCCCCCTGAGCCTCCTTTGCTCCAGCTCAGCCCCTTCCCAGCCCCTCAGGGATTCTCCAGCCCCTTCCCAGCCCCTCAGGGATTCTCCAGCCCCTTCCCAGCTCCTCAGGGATTCTCCAGCCCCTCAGGGATTCTCCAGCCCCTTCCCAGCTCCATTCCATGCCCTGGACACGCTCCAGCCCCTCAGGGTCAGTCTTTCCACTTGGGCCCAGAGCTGACCCCAGCACTGGAGGTGCCCCAGCAGCACGGGCACAATCCCTGTCCTGGCCAGGAGCTGGATTTCAGCAAACCTCGGGGGAAGGAGCAGTGGCAGCAGGTGAGTGTCCTGCTGCCCAGGAATGACATCTTCTGGTGGTGACACCTCCTCCCTGTTGGGGCTGAAGGAAGGAACTGCAGCAGTTTGCAACTCCCCACCAGCCTGGAGCCAAGCCCAAACACTCTATGAGTGTGGTGAATTACCAAAAACAGCTTTTCAAACATTAGGAAAGGGCACCAACAGCTTTCCAGGATCCCTGCAGCGCACACAGGGCCACGTTAGAGCCCAAGGATGTCACATGCAGTGTAGCCCAAACTCACAGAACCACAGCTGCTCCCCCCATGGATTTCAGCCTGGAGAGGTGCAAAACAATCCCCCCCAAAACGGATGGATTTTGACTCATTTCCTAACCAAGCCATGCCAGGTTTGCAGCGCCTTGGTGGGGATCCCTCACTGCAGAGAGCTCATAACCCAGCCAAGGCAGGGTGTGTGGTGTCAAAGCTGAACAAGTGTGAGCAGTCTGAGTCCGTCACAGCCCAGAGCATCCCTTCCCGGCAGGATTTCACGTCTCCATCGGGAGCAGTTTGTCCCAAGAGCTGTGAGGGGAGCGGGGACAGGGCTGGGCCAGGCCAGCTCCTTCTCCTGAGAGCAGGGGTCCCTCCGTGCCCGCTGGCACACAAACAAACCCCTGCCCCAGCAGATTCTCCCCACAGCCGGGGACACAGCTGCGAGCAGGAGGAAGGGCTCTGTGGCCACAGCACACGCGTGCCTTCGGGACAAAGTCACCTCCAGCAGGCTGGCACAGCAGCCCTCGGTAGCTCCTTTTAAAGCACCCTAAAGAGAGCTCGAGTTTCATGGAAAATTGAGCCCTTGCCTCAAGCAAATCACAGGATCCCGGGATGGGTGAGGCTGAAGTGCCCACAGTGGTCCCAGCTCAGCCCAGAGCACGGGATCACATCCCGATGGTTTGGGAACACTTGCGTGGTGGGAAGTGAGTTTTGAGAGTGGGGGTGAGGGATTTTTGCTCTTTTTTTTTGGTATGCAGAACAGTGGTTGGAAGGTACAAAGATCGCTGATCACAGCACATCAAACAAACCAAGCTGATAAATTGATTAATGTGCTGACTTCATATTATCCCATTCTGTTTTCTGTTTGATTTACATGTATAATTTACTTACTCATTTAATCTCATTAATAAAATATCAGATGGGGAGGCTGTGTGGACTGCATGTTTTCTCCTAGGGTGCTGAGATTAAAAACCTGAGGAATCTCCAGACGGTGCCTTTGTAAATCTCAGAGCGATGCTACAAAGCCGTGCCTTATAGCACTTCTATAATTGATGCTGGAATCACGGCACTGCTGGAGTTTATAGGAAACAACATTTGCATATCAGTCATTTCTTTCGACTAACAACAGGGGCTGGGGAAGCTTCGAGTGTGGGCAGAGAGCAGCATCAGAAAGGTTCATCACTGCTCCAAAAAAAAAATAAATCAACCTCTGCTTCTCACAGGGCTGGGAAGTGAAAAGGCACCTGCACTTCTGGAGCCAAAAATGAGAATGGAGTCAGAATCCCAGGAGGAGTGAGGTGGGAAAATCCCTCGAGAATCAGCGAGCCCAGCTGTGCCCCATCCCCACCCAGCCCAGAGCTCTCAGTGCCACCCCCAGGGATGGGCACTCCAACCCTCCCCGGGCAGTGCCCAGCCCTGACTCCCCTTTCCATGGGGAAATTCCTGCTGGGCCCACCCTGCCCTGCCCTGGCCCAGCCTGGGGCCGTTCCCTCTCCTCCTGTCCCTGTCCCTGTCCCCACAGCCCGACCCCCCGGCTGTCCCCTCCTGCCAGGAGCTGTGCAGAGCCCCAAGGGCCCCCCAAGCTTGGCCATTATTAGAAAATGGGTAAATAATTGAAAATCAAGTCAACTTCAGCCATGCTCTTGGTCAAGAGCAGAAATGGATTCTCACAGTCACATTCTCAGAGACCAATTATCCTTCCAAACACAAAAAAGTTTGTGAGAGAAGAGGTAAAACAGCAGAAAAAACCACAAAATAACCACTGCAAAATGTGATTTATTTCCCCCATCACAGAGCAACACCACGCAGCTCAGGGTTTGAATATTCCCGCTTCATCCTCAGAGTGGCATTTGAAAAAGAATCTGTACCTGTCAATTAAATTGAATAACCACAAGAGATGGCCCCCAGCCCCCTCTAAAACGAGCTGGGCAGCTGCACAGCACAGCCCGTGGTGCCCAGGGCTGCACACACAGAACCGAGGGCACGGCCTGAGCACGGCTCCCCGCAGCACGGACACCCCTGACACCAAAGGCTGCACTCGGGGGGAAACCCTCCAACATCCGCCCAGTTCTGATTGTAGGTATGCCAAAACCTGCTCCAAGACCAGCTCTGAAACAGCCCGTGAAACAGCCACTGCACATTTTACAATACTAATCCAAATCGTTAATTGGGTCAGTCAGATGTTATTGCCCCAAAAGCAAACATCTGGTGACTTACCTAGATTATTTTTTTTAATTACTGTTTTTTCAAACTGAAATATCAATGAAATGCCTGACCTTAGCATGAAAATGTGTTTGACATCAAGCACAAATCTATTTATTACACTTTAGCAGGTTTTTTATCCCCGTTTTCTACAGCCAGGGAGGCTGATGGCCCCGGCCCTGTTTGTGGTTTTGTGTGCCCCCACCCCGCAGAGCTTTGCAGCTGCCTGACTGCTCCCAGTCAGGCTGGACACAGAGGCCTAAATGGGAATTTGCTGCTATCAAACACATGAAATTAAGGAAGCAGAGACACTCCATTAGTGTCCCACTGGAGAGAAATTGTGCAACGCGAGCTCGTCCTTTGTCAGCCACCAGGAATTCGGTCCTGAAACGCTGAGGCACAGGGCATGGGCAACAAAGAAACTACAAATAATTTGAAATAAAAACCTGCTATGTTTGAGAATCTAAGGCACCCCTGGGTAGGTTACTCGTGTGACACATCAAACACATCCAAAATTCCCGGGATGCCTGCTGGCCTGCCCTGTCCCGCCTCTCCACAAGGATCAGCACAGAGTCCCACAAGAACCATCACTTCACCTTCCCCTTCAAGCTGGCAATTGCAAAGGCAGAGTTTTCAGCACTTGAACCAGCCTGTGTCACTGTAATGTGTATTTTCCCAGCTTTTGGTGCCTCTTTTCAGGCCAAGCCCCGTGCCCCCGGCCCTCAGAGCTGCTGCACCCCTTGGGGCGCTCCCTCCTGCACAGGCTGGATGTGCCAAAACCCAGCCTGGGCTCTTAACCAGGGGCTTGTGGATTTCAGTGAGAAAGGATACACAGATCCAGCATTCCCTTCACCTGCCTGGCTCCCAGAAAACTCCTGGCTCTCACGGGCAGAGATTTTGGAAAGCAGCAGGAGAGCAGAAAGAGTCAACTCTGACATGCCAGTGAGTCCAGAACGGAGTCTAAGTCTAGTCCAGACTAAAGCAGTAAAAACAAGCAAATCATAAAGCCATGAAACCAGCGGCCTTGGTACGCTGTCAGCAGCAATACAATTTTTGGGTGCACAGGCAGAGATGTTCTACTGGGGTACACGCACAAGGCTGAAATGCTTGTGTCTGACATCAAGAAAAAAAACGCTTTAAAGAACACAAAAATATCCGATTTTAACTAATCTGGGACGCAATTTCAATCCTTAATTGAAGTCCCAGAACCAGCTGTGGTTCATCTTGCACAAGAAGAGGCAGAGGAACGAGCAGCTCCAGCAAGTGCCAGCAGCGCCTGACCCCTCCAGGAGACAATCCCACAGCAGAGCAGGGACCAGGGCCTGCCCAGAGCAAAGGCTGGGAACTGATGTTGCAATTGCCCTCGTTGGCCAGCAATTGGTCACAGCAGCTTGAAAGAACTCTCAGGGTGTGCAGCCCCCGGGTGCCCAGGGAGGGAGGGCAGCAGCGGCCGGGGCAGCCCCAGGGGCTGGAGGGTGCAGGAGCGCCCAGGGGACCTGGGGACACCGCCCAGCTGGGCTCTGCTCCCTCTGCCCCCAGCCCAGCTCGGGAGGGGCCCCAGGGCCTCTCTGCTGCCGGAGCCCACCCCGAGCCAGGCTGGGCTCTGGGGAAGGGCAGGGATGCTCCGCTCCGGCCACGGGCTCCACTCGCTGCTCCTGGGGGCTTTTCCCACGCAGAGGTCCCCGACTGTCACCAGGGACACTTTGGGGTGGCTGTCCCTGCAGGAGCCCTGCACATCCCTGCTCTGCCTCTCCTCACAGACAGCAGCACACAAAAAATAACATTTGCCATTTGCATTCTGCTAACAACTCACTCAAAATAAGCAGATCAATCACATATAATTAAGTTGTCAACCCTTAATATAGGGTGCTGCACTACTTTAAAAAAAGCAAATATAAATACCAAAGCAAAGCAACAGGAGCCAGAAGAAAAGGTCTCGCTGATGTTTATGGCCAGCAAAAACCCAGGCCTCTGATTTTCCCCATTATTCAGGTTAAAAGCTGAAATTTAGCTGTTTAATATTTCAGCTGGATAAATCTCAACCACATTTGAGACATTTAAATCTGCCATTTGTGGATATGTAGCTGACCCCCAGCACAATATAATCCCTGCAATATATTTATGAAACTTAAACCCAGCCACGCTGCCCAGCAGTCGGGGTTACAGAGACTAAAAAAACCAAAATCTCTTTCCCAGGGAGCGCGGAGGGTAAATCAATGGGAACGATTTACATGAGCACGAGGCAGCTCTAACAGAGCACAGAGGTGGCTTGCCCTTTTAGGAGCAAAAATTGGCATTTTGATGAAGACCGTTCCAAATTTTAGTGGAACATACAGAGGAAAAAAAGAAATGAAAAAAGGTAATAATTGAAGTAAAAAGAAGCCTCAAGCCGTTGGGAGGGTGAGGCCCCAGAGCGTGAGTGCCAGCCTGGGGTCCCAGAGGGACTGGGAGCTGGCCAGGGACAGAGCCCAGCGTTGCTCAGCACAGCACAATTCCTGCTGCCCACCTCCCCCTGCTCTATCAGCCCCCAGCACAAGGGCTGGCTCATTCATTCCATTGTGTCCAGCACCTGAATGAGGAGGCATTTTGGCTGCAATCTCACTTGCAGGGCTGTATTATGAACCTGTGAACAAGGTTTACTTCCACGCAGCCAACATTATCGTCCGCTGGCTTCATGCTCCAGCAGTGCTTCTGCTCGTCTCGCACGCGGTGCCCACGGAGAACAAATCCCCCCTCCACAAAAGCCGCCAGCACTGCTGCCGAGGCGGTGCCTGGCTCTGGGGGGCTGAGGGAAGGGAGCTCTGCCGGGCAGCAGGGGCCAGGCTGTCCCTGCCGGACCAGCCCCAGAGCCCCAGCCAGGGCAGGCAGCTCCTGCCCCTCGGTTAGCGCCGCTTTGCGCCTTCATACCCCTCCCAGACCCTACCGGGGAGGAGGGTCTGACAGCTACCGCTCAAAATGGATTGTTTCCCCCCTTCAAATTCCAGAAAGATTTTGATCTTTGACGTTGACATGTATTCCAAATGTGATTAAGTGGCCAAAAAAAAAAAAAATCCATTTTTTATTAAACTAAATGACAAGTTATTTCCCTTCTTTTGATGGAGAACTTACAGAGGAAAAGAAGTTCCACAAAAAAGGAGAAAAGTAATAAAGGATCTGATCCAGTGATTTTGGTAATTCCAGGAAAAGCTAGGAAAGGATGGAGTGATTTCTCAGTTAATCTATGAGCCACCTTACTCAGGAAATATCCCAGTGAGGGAAAACTAAAACCAGGGAATTAAGCCCAAGTCCATATTCAGTTCAGCACTTCGACTGATGGTATTTTCATTGCAGGAATATCCAATAACCGAAGTGAAAGGAACTGTAATTATATCTGAAATACAGACCGGCAATTTTATCCCTGACCCCAGAAATAATCCCTGGGGATCAGGGATCCCTGCTGGCTACCCTAACACAAACCTTGGCTGCTCCGGGCGGGGACAGGAGAGCCCTTCCAGGGACACCGGAGGGGTCCCATCCCCGGGAAGGCAGCGAGCCCTCGGAGAGGCCGTGCAAAGACAAACCCTGCAGCTACACCAGGGAAAAGCACGTGGAGAGGAAGAGATTAGAAAGAGTCATTTACAACATGCAGCTGAACAAAACCAGCCTTCCACAGAAGCAGCCAGCACAGCCAAGCTGGGGCCTGATCCGGCGGCCGAGTCGAGAGAGCTGTTGGAAATTAATTCAATGAAATCCAGGTGTGGTTTGGTGGCTTTTGCCGCCCAGCAGTGCGTCGGGGGGAGCATTACACAGCTCTCCCCCCTCTCAGAGGCAGCACAGAGCCCCGGCCAGCCCCAGAGCCCAGCTGTGCCCACACAGCTGCCACCCTGCCCTGGGGACAGCTCTGCCAGGGGATTATCCAGGCTCTGGCCCTGGGCGGACAGGCAGGGGGTGCTGGTGCCCCCCACCCAAAGCTCTCCCGGGCTCTATGAAAGGCCCTGGGGCAGGGGTGCTGGTGTGGGGAGCCCTCCACAAGGCGCTGGGGTTGGCAAAATGCTTATTACCTTGACCAAATTCAGAGTCTGGGTCAGCTGAAACTACAACTCTGTCCAGAGCATAGCTCTGAGTCATCAAATCCATCGCCTTATTAAAAATATATTCAATTGACAGATATTTTAGCAAGCAGGTGGAATTCTTTCGAGCAAGCTAGGTTTGATTTTTTTTATTGGCAATCTCACCGTAAGCTGCTTATTTTTGCTATAGACATCATTTCTTTGTCTGCATGCCTGTTAGTGACTGGCAAGAGACTTTTCCTTTAAATGATTTTGCTGGAAGTGCTCTGTGAATAATTGATTGGTTGTAGCCAGATTGACTCGCAGCCTCACTCCCTGCTACCTGCTTAAAATATTACAAACCCCAGAAACATTTGCTAGCCAGAGGCAATGCAATATGTGCAGATCCCGTTTTGCCTGCAGCCATAACACTGTAACCAGACAGTTAAAAGACATTTTAGGGCTAAAAAAACTCCTAATAAGCAGCTGTGTTGCTACCTACTAGATATGGATGACTTTGCTTGTATCTCCAAAAATCATCTCTATTTTGTTTTTCCTTCAGGACTGACACAAAGAGTTGTGACACAGCATCAAGAGTTGACAACAGGCTTTTCTAGGGAGCCTTTGATCATTTAAAGCCCTGAGAGTTGTTGCACTTCTCCTGTGACATTTATCTTTCAACTCCTTCCCAGCAGATGAACTCTGATCGCAACGAGACTTAACGGATCAGGACGTGTCCTTTGCCGAGCAGTCTTTATTCACGAGCCATTGGAAACAGATTTTTACACTTGGATTTCCCCATCCCCACTCGCCCAGAGCGGCTGTGGCTGTCCCTGGATCCCTGGCAGTGCCCAGGCCAGGCTGGACACTGGGGCTGGAGCAGCTGGGACAGGGGAGGGGTCCCTGCCAGGGCAGGGCTGGCCCTGGGTGGGCTCTGAGGGCCCTCCCAGCCCAGCCCATGACTCTGATTCGTGGTGGAAGAGATGGGGAACGTCCAACACTGGCTCCATTTCTGAGGCAAACCAAGCACACACCAGCAAAGCACAGGAAAGGTCACCAGAGCTCCATCAATAATCCTTTAAATACGTCTTGGCTGAAGAGCTGCTCCAAGAGCAACAGAAGGCAGCAGCACAGGTGCAGCTAATGTGAAATAACCATCCAAAAGCCTGAGCCTTGGGGTCCTGGGAAGCAGACAAGCCACAGTAATTCAGTACCACAAGTTTTTCAGGAGGAACAGCCGATCAACCAGGGAGATAAAAACCTAGAACTGTCATTTTCCTGCTTCCTGCAAAGAACTTGGACAGACTACATGGAAAATTGTCTTTGTCTCTAACCCTGACTCAATCATTTAAGCTATTCTTAATTCCAGCAGGCTTGCTGGGAGTCCTCAGCTCCTTCTGAGCCTTCAGCAGGCGCTTCAGCCTCGTCTTTCCAAAACACAATGCGAGTCCTGAAAAAACCCCTGACCCTTTAAAACAGGAGATTAAAAAAATAGCATCCCTGTTTTCCCTTTTATCCACAAATCCAACCTGAAAAGCAGCAACACGGGTGGGGGAGATGGTGACACCTCCAGGGGTGACCTGGGTCACAGCAGTGCCCCCAGCACAGCAGAAAACAGGAGGGGAACTGCGAGGGAAAGAGGTGGGATCTGCTGGAATGCACCAGGATGCCAAAGGACCCTTCCTGCGAGCCCAGGAGACTCTGGGGAGAGGGAGAGGGCATCGGGTGCCTGCAGACAGAGACTGCAGGGGAGGCTCAGACCAGCCCCGCAGTTACAGCCATGGCAGAGACACCTGTGACAGGTGGGAGCACTGGGCAGCCCCACACGGGCAGGCTGAGCCTCAGCACCAGAAAACCAGCCAGCCCTGCAGCCAGCCCTGCAGCCAGCCCTGCCCCTGCCCTGCACAGCACTCCAATGCAGGAGCCAGGGCTGCTCCCACCACGCAAGGTGGGAACAAATGTGATAATCCAAATAAATCACTTAATGAGATGGAACAAAGACTCAGATGAAGGCTTGCAATTAAATACCATTTAATTACTTTAATTAGGGGGAGAAAGAAACCAAATCCCTTGGAAAAGAAATCGCTGTGTCCCTCACTGGTGCCTGAAGCACCTGCAGAGCGCCGCAGGTTTGGTCACACCGGGGCTGCCACAGCAGCTCTGCCTCCCTGGCAGCTTTGGGGGTGGCTCCACACAGGTTTTAGCCAATGTTTAATACTCCAAAGAGAATCACAGGGGCTCCCAGGGAGCCTGGCACAGAGCTGACAAGCCCCAAGGAGCTCCCGGGGGACTCCCAGAGGGGTTGGTGCCCAAACCAGCCCGGGACCGGCCCAAGCAAAGACCCACAGGAGCACAGACCGGGCCTTTGGCCACAGAAAATTAATACAGCCCATTAACGAAGGCATTTGGACACATCCAAGTTGGAGCAGCACTTTCAGCTGAGGACAATCTGCTTTCCTGGCACGCCCACGGAGCAGAGCAAGAGTACAACTGCTAATTCACATCATTCACCCGTTCGTGTCGGGGTTTAAACGCTGCCCTGCGGAGCAGCCCGAGGGGAGGAGATGCTGAAACAAATAAGCAGGATTTTATACAAAGCCTTCGGAAAAAAGAAGGCCAAGAATGACTCATAGCGACCTGCAGGAGGAAACCGGGTGAGCTTTCACAGGGTGCAAAACACAGCCCAAAGAAGGACACAGAGCAGAGGGTCCTGCTCTCCTCGGAGTACCCCTTCAGCCCGTGCGGGCAGCAATCTGCCTGGATTGTCAACAGCAGCAGGACAAGTGTTGGATGGAAAATATAAGCTACAGAGGACCTCCCCCCTCCCTACACCCTCTAAATCTGGATTTTGAGCAGCAGACATAACATACAGCAACCATTCCTCTTCTTATCAAGAGCAAGATTAAAAGCCATTTTTAATAAAACCTTTTTCCTAAGAGGGGTAAATGAATGATCTACTCCCTGATTTACTGCCCTGCACTCCGGGTTGTTTGGTGCAGCCTTGTTTTTCCCATGGATGAAGAACAACACTTTTGTAATCACCCAAAAGTTTGTCTGGGCAGGTGCAAGCCTGCTGCTCTCCCGATCCCACATGGGTTTGCTCAATGAGCAGCACAGATCTTCAGGAGGAATCTCCCTCCCTGTGCCAGGATTGCTCCACAGCTGGCAAACACCCCCGGTGCCCTGCAGAAGGGCAGGGGGCAGCTGGGGATGTCCCGGAGCCGGCACAGCGGGCTGCGGCCAGGGAGGAAACGCTCCGCAGGTGCCCAGAGGGGCAGGGAGGGAGCAGGGCCGGGCTCTGCCCGCAGCACCCCCAGCCCTGGGAGGGGCAGCACTGGCAGCTCCTGGCCTTGTCCCGTGTGCCCCGGGAGGGGCAGCGCTGCCAGCTCCTGGCCTTGTCCCCTGTGCCCCGGGAGG
>VWZN01021229.1:46630-60680 GCA_013396955.1 Regulus satrapa
CAGCTCGCTGGGTTCTGTCACAGAGCCAGAACCCGGCGCCGGGGCTGCGGCAGCCGAGGTGTCCCCCCAGTCCCCTCTCCCCAGGAGGAGCCCGGTGCCCTCCTCAGCCCCTGCCAGCGCAGCTCCCCCGCCCGGCTCCTCCGCTCGGAAGGCCGTGAGAGAAGGGCAGCTCCACCCCGCCCAGAAGGGCTGCTCTCCCCTCTCGGGCCGTGCCCATCCTGTGCCAGCTCTCCCCGAATTCCCGAGGGCGCTTTGGGCTCCGCTCGCTCCCGGCCCGCCCCAGCGCAGCTCCCCCGTTCCTCCTCCAGCCCCCGCTACCTGCGGCCCTAAACTCTCCCTAAGTGCTCATCGAGGCGCCCCAGCCGGGCTCGGAGTCAGGAAAGCCTTTTGCAGCACTTCACCTTGGAAAAAACCAAAACCCAAAGCTGCCCTAAGTGATGTGCTCGGAGCATTTTGTGCCCCTCTGTTCCTCTGCCACAGCAAAAGCCAGCCGGGAGAACAACAGGCTCCAAATGCTTTCACTCGGGAGAAGCCGCTCTCAAAGTCAGCCCTTCCAGTATTAAGAGCTCTCGTCTGTACATATTTATCCTACTTCCATAAAAACACGGGGCTGGAAAGCCGTATGCCAAACCATAAACATAAAAATGGGAATTGAAGCCCTCAGCTTCCCGCAGCACTGCGGGAATTACCCCGGCAGAGACGAACAGCAGATATGGATTTACAGGGAATACTGATAACGGGTGCAAATTGAAAGTGTTTTATGCCAAAGAAATGTTTACAAAACCAGCCCTGAGAGTACATAAAGGTGTCCAATCACATCCCTGCCTCTGCAAAATCCCCTCGAAAAGCATAAACTGCAAGGATCAGGACTGAGGGGTTTTCTAGAGTGTCTGGAGCTTTTTTAAGAGACATCACAACAGCTTCATTACATTTGATTGCGCCTTAGGGCAAGACTAGGTGACTTCAGGCTGGTTGTCAGTGTTTGCTGAGCAAAGCTGATGCGACCCAGCGGCATCCCTCATGGAGGGGAGCGGAAATTCAGGGGACCCGACCCACTCTGGGTGCCCAGTGTGCAGAGGAGGAGTTGTAAAACACTTTTCATAAAGAGAGAAAGCCAGCCTCCACTGCGAGCTCGCAGCCCTGGCAGTGCCCGGGACACTGGGGCTGACTCTGGGGCACTGGGAGGGGTCCCCTGCAATCCAGGCCCTGCTGGGACTCCGAGCCGCCCTGAGCAGCGCCTCCAGCACCCAAAGGTGCCCCCTTGGGGCCCAGCAGCCCCAGCAGCCAGGGACAGAGCCCACATCACCGGGGGTCCCAACACGGCAAAAAGCACCGAACGCGTTTGATGAATGAAAGTTACACTCGCTCTGAAGGGAGGATCTCCTGAACTTTAAGAAACTCTTCCCTAGATTCCTTTCCAACTTGTAAACCAATTGACCAGATGAGGAGGAAACCTCCACACACAAGGAAAGAAAGGTCACCATCCAGGGACCGGCCAGACCCCCTGGCCTCAAAGCTCTGGCACAGAGAGCCAGGAGAAGCACCCATGGCTGACCACAAGCTCAGCCCGTGCCATTTAACTCCCAGCACAGTGTTTGTGTACCTTCCTCCCTGCAGCCATTCTCTCAAGGGGATTTTTGATGGCCATTCCTGCGTCAGGGAGTTTCTGCACTTGATGAAACCACTCACCCTATCCTGGAATCCAGGTTTTTGTTATTGGCTTCATCCATAAACCTTCACCTGTTTTTCCTTGAGGCAAAGCATTAAGGAATCATTTCCTTAGCCAAGATGATGACTTAGAAAACACACATTTCATTTAAAATGTGTACAAGGGAAGAGCTCTTTTCCTGTGACACATTCTCATTTCTCAACATAATTTTGACACTCTTATTCCTTAGTGTAACAGTCTGAAGACGTAGATGTGAAGCAGAACTATAATTAGCTCTAAACTTCCTGTTCTAAAATAATGAGATAGAGATGAAGGAACTGCTGGACTGAGAGAAAGGAGAGCAAAAAGCTCCTGCAGGAGCCGGCGAGGCTGCCGGCCGTGGAGCAGCTCTGCAGCACTCGGGAGGCTCCAGCAGGGCTCTCCTCCACGGGAGCCTGGAGCAGCTCAGGGCAAGCCAGGAGTGCCTGGGAGCAGAGGGATCAGCGCCGCTGCTCCCCGGGGATGCCGCAGGGACCAACATCAGCGCTGCACGAACCCCCGCCAGCCCCGGGGCGCTCAACACAGCGCCCCGAGCGCTCCACCCTGTCCGGCCCGAAGGAGGAGAGCCCGCGGGAGAGCCGCTGCTGCTCGGGCACTGCCAGCACAGTCCGCTCCAGCGAGGGCAGCCTCGGCTCTCCCCAGCCGGGAATCCTCGCTCAGTGCCACTCCAGCGAGGGCAGCCTCAGCCCTGTCCTCTCTCTCAGCCCTGTCCCAGCCCTGTCCTCTCTCTCTCTCAGCCCTGTCCCCTCTCTCTCTCAGCCCCGTCCCAGCCCTGCCCTCTCTCAGCCCCGCTCCGGCTCTCAGCCCCGTCCCAGCCCTGTCCCCTCTCTCTCTCAGCCCTGTCCCAGCCCTCGCCCTCGCTGTGTCACCGCAGTGATTTAACCGTGGGGCCGCTGGCCCGGCAGCCCAGGGCTCTCCTCTCCGCCGAGGCTGACCCCTGCCCTGGCCGGGGCACACAGCCCGAAGCACATCGGGCCGGGAGCTGCTGCAAAGCCTCCTGACAGCTCTGCCGGCTCTAAAAGCACTCGCTGTGCCGGATAATGGCCTGTTGAAATCCCCAGGCTTTTGACTCAGACCCGTTGTTTACATCTAAATTACTTTTCCTCATTAAGCTCCAACTTTAATTCCCAATATATTAAACTTGTGTTGTTCAAAACAATGACAAGTCCTTTTTTTATTGGCTTTGCTCCTGCAATTATTAGATTGAGGGTGTCATTACAAACTTGTCAGGACTTTTTCTGCAGCTGTAGTTTGGTAGTTATGAGCCAACCAGATTTTCACATCAATTTAGAGAGGAGGAAAAAAGGCACTCAGCATTTGACAGCCCTGTACCAGCCCACTGCATCTTATTAAAATCGCTGCTTTTTCTGGCTGGAGGAGGCTCAGGGGAAGAGCCGGGTGACACACAGGGCTCTGCTCTCCCCACCCGCCCCCCAGCACGGGGGGCACAGCACCAAACCCCTGGGCAAAGCCCGGGCCCCTCTGCCCACAGCCAGCTGGGCTTCGCTTCTGCTGAGCACCGCGGGGACCCCGGCACCCATTGGCCATCAAACGAGGGTGGGAAGGGACCCCAAATCCCACCCAGGGACCCCTCCCACCGTCCCAGGCTGCTCCAGCCCAGCCCGGGCACTGCCAGGGATCCAGGGGCAGCCCCAGCTGCTCTGGGCACCTGTGCCAGGGCCTGCCCACCCTGCCAGGAACAGCTCCTGCCCACAATTCTACCCATTCCTGCCCACAATCCCACCCATTCCTGCCCTGTGGCACCGGGAACCAGTCCTCCTTGTCCATAGCATTTCTTCATCACCCCAAACAGCATTCCACAACTGCACATGCAAAGTTATGCTCAACAACTCATACAAAGCAAAATAACAGCATACATAAGGCAGGATGCAGTAGGAACTGGCTCATGTTTCATCTCTAAGTGGAGAAATTCTCACTAAATATTTATACTGGAATTCCCAAGTGCCTAAAAGCTTCGGGGCCATGATTTTAATGCACACAAACACGCGAGGTGTACATTACATAGACACACTTGCGACTCTAGAGCCAAGTGCCTGCACTGGTTCGTTTGCTGCAGAGTTCAGGAGGAGTTTCCAGGTGCCGGGTTAGAAGGCAGCGCCCAGAGCCTCTCCCGGCAGGGCAGGGGCGCACTCACCCCAAATGCAGGAGCCAGAAAAGCTCCCTTTCCCTCGGAGCACCGAGGCCAGCCCGGCACCCCCGCACGGAAACGCTCCCGAGAGCTCAGGGGATTTTACTCATTAAACATTAAAAAAAAAAAAAAAAAAAAATTTCCATCGAAGACCATAAAGAAATCGAGCATCGCAGGAGGCAGCGGCGGTGCAAGCACAAAGCCCCCCACAGGGGGAAGGTCTTTGCCCTGCTTTGCCCGAGCTGCCCATGCTCTCGCTGCCCCGTCCGATGGAGCCTCGGGGAGCCTTGGGGAGCGCAGCCGAGCCCGGGGCACCCCCAGCCCCGCTGCGGGGCACCCCCCAGCCCTGCCCGGTTGAAGAGCGGAGAGGAGCGCGGCAGGGCCCCCAAAGGCTCCCCAAGAGGAGAGCGGAGCGGAGCGCGGCAGGGCCCCCAAAGGCTCCCGCAAGAGGAGAGCGCGGCACACGCAGCCCCCGCGTTCGCACCGCGGCTCCCGGGCCAGCCCCGCAGCTCCAGCCCCGGCAGCGCCTCTCGCTTTACTGGCACGGCTCATGCACGCACAGCGCCAAAGGGGCCGCTCAGGCGAGGGGAAGATCAACTCACACAGTATTCAGACCCCTTAAGAGCCCCCCCAGCTGGCCTAGGAGACCCGAAATTGATAAATAATAAAACACAGCACTCACCCTGCAGAGGCCCGGACCGCACTCGGCACCCTCCGCCTCCCCACTCGCAGAGAGCCGCGGGCGCGGCCCCCAGACCCAATTTATCGCACCTCCAATCAGCCCTAACGACCCGCAGCTGAGCCGCATTTGGGGACAAAGAGCAGCACAAAGCGCTGGGCGGGGAGCGGCCCCGCTGTCAGTGCCGAGCGCCGGGGGCAGCCCCCACCCCGCAGGGCACGGCCCCGCTGGGGACCCTTGTTGGGGACCCTTGTTGGGGACCCTTTCCGGACTTTGCTGCCCTTTCCAGGTGTTTCTGTGGCGGAGGAAAGGCCGTGCAGGCAGCAGCAGCTCGGCCCGTCCTTGGAGAGCGGGGCAGGAGCGGGAGTGACCTGAGCAGGACAGCGAGCGGTCATCGCTGCTCCCTTCCCACTGCTCTGCCGAAATACCGGGCGGTGTGGCCCTTGTGAAAAACGAAGTTCAGTTCTCTATTATAGTTTTAAAGTTTATTAATAAATAGATAATAAGGAGAACATAATAAAGTAAAAAGCAGCCGGCCGGGCGTCTCTTGGCATGTTNGAAGGTGCGGGGTGGTGACATGACCCTTCCGCCTTCTCGCTCGTTAGCGGATGGAAGCCTTGCACAGGTGTGTCTCTGGGACTCATTGGACTGATCCTGCTCTTCAGGGGCTCTTGCCATTTCAATAAGTCTCCCCTGAACTCAGCTGCTTCCTTGGCCTGCCCCGAGCTGGGGGTGCTGTCACTCCTGGCTGCAGGGCGAGTGGCTCTCCCAGCTCACCCGTGGGTGCTGTGATTCAAGCTCACCCACCTCCTGCACCCCACGGGCAGCTCCAAGGGCTCCGGTTCCCTAAGGAATAATCCAGCAGCCCACGGTGGAAGAGGAACCCTTCCCAACCATCAGGGGTCCCTCTGCGGGACGCTGCTGCTGCTCCCCCAGAGGCGCCCAGCTCTGCTGGCAGCAGTTCCAGTAGCAAGGCCCCCGAATGGTGGGGGAGCCCTGCTAAAATAAAGATGGCATGTGCATTCAATGCTCCATCTGCTGTACAAAGCCCTTGGCTATCCCAAGAAGCTGCAATTGAAGCTGGCCCCCAGCAGCCAGGTAAGGGAAGGAGCAAGCTGCCTCAATCCTTGTGGCGGACTGAGCTCTCCCTGGTACAACCCGCCACGCTTTGTGTCTGCCAGGAAAAGAACCAGGGGTTTTAAAGCTTCCCAGGCAGCAGGAGGGGCAGTGGCTGGAGCCTCTCCCGGGTGTCCCTCGGGCTGTGCGCGGGAAGGAGCGGAGCAGCAGGAGCTGCACCTGCAGCTTTCCAGGCCCTTCCTTGTCCGGCCGCTCCGTGGGACGCCCCGGGCCCGTCCCGCTCCAGCGGGAGCCGGGGGCTCCCTGCGCCCCCAGCCCTCACTGGCTGCTTCCCAGCCAAATCAAGAGATTGTTCTCCAAAGACAGGCAGCTGCGTAAATGTCAAGAGCTCCGAAAGTAAATTATAGTGCAAACAGGTTTGATATTTCTATGAAATGAAAGTTAAGCACGTTTCTTTTTAAAATACAGATTTTTATTTAAAGCAAGAGAAAACCTTCCACTGTGACCTTTATGAGATCCCAAACAGTGACAAATTTGGTCATTACAAATAACCTTTACCTAGCAAGTGCCTCACCAGTGGGGACTTCTTTGCAGTAATAGATGTAAATTAATTTCCAACCTACAAAACAATAAATAGGAATCTTTTAAGACACCAATTCCACAGTAGAATATGAATCATGAAAACCCAACCAAAAGGCACCTTGATGGCAGGGTTTATTTTGAACGCAGCATTCTGGGAAGCCAACTCCTGTCTTCCACTTTTCCAGCGGTGAATAAATATTCCAGGATTTGCCTTGCTATTTGTCTGCATGATTAACCCGACGGTGAGGATGAGATCATTAACCTGTGATTACTCCCGTGTTCAGGCTCTCATCATGCCTGTGGTGCCTCGTTAGGCAAACTAAAAATACCCTCAATTTCTTATTTTTCCTGGATCTTTACACCGACAAACATTATTCTATAGATGCAAATCAGAAAGAGAAATCAGCGGTCACTGGAGGGAAGCTGTGATTCTCAGTAATTGGCCCACAGAGCACCAACCCATCTCCCTCGAGGTGAGGTCAGGTTGCCGAGGTGCTCTTTGGGGCAGCTCTGCTCTGAGCCACGGGTGCTGGCGGTTTTTGGGGTTCCCCAGAGCTCGAGGTTGGTTCTGCTGCAGGTGGGGACAGGGAACCAGGGCGGCTTTGCCAAGGGACCTGGGCTGTGTCTCCCCTGCTCCTCAGGCACGGCACGGAGGGCTCACGTCCGCATGTCTGCATGTCCTCATTTCATGTCCTCCTGTCCTCCTGCCCTCATATCCTCCTGTCCTCCTGTCCTCCTGTCCTCACGGGAGCGGCTCCCTGTGCTTCAGGGGGAGCTCTGCACTGGGCGCTGTGAGCCGGGGCTGAGCCGCTGCTGGCCCGCAGGAAAGGCACAGCATTCACCTGAGAGCTGCACCCCACGAAGAAGGGGTGCCACAACCCTCCGCCCCCACACAAAAGCGCCACGACCCCCTGCTCCCACTCTGAAAGAGCTCCTGGAAGCAAAAATCACTTTGGAAGAAGCAGCATGGGAGGAGCTGAAGATGGGCAAGCTGACCAGCAAACTGATTTTAATTCAGTGGTGCCCTACAGTTTGAGCACCACAATGTCTCTTGGCAGAACTCGAAACTTTTTCTATTATTCAGGATTTTAAAAAATTGTCAAAACGCGAGAGTGCATTAAAAAGTGTTGACGATAAATTCTTTCATCTTTCGCAGTGTGTCACAAGCGTGGCCTCTGCCTCACGTTCTCTAGCGAGGTGCAGCATTTGCTATTTAATTACATCCAAGACAGCGAACGCAGCGTTGCTCCGTGATGGCAAAACCAGAGCAAGGAGTGCATGTTGGGAAATTCCTGTGATGGTCACAGGGCCCCCCTGCACCCCTGTCCGAGAGGCGTCCCAGGCCGTGTGGCACTGGGGGTGGCTGCTAGGGACAGGAGCCCCGTGTGCCATCCCTGCGCCGTGTGCCATCCCTGCAGCTCTGGGAACAAGAGCTCCTTAACGAACCACCGAAAGAACAGAGCAGTGCACAAATCACCTCACACCACCACGTGAGAGGCAGAATATTTATTAAAGAGTCCTACAGTTTTGTAGCTGGAGATGATGCATGGGGCACGCTGACATCACTCGAATAAACACTGCAGCATCTGCGCCAGCCCCAGCATCACCAGCAGCAGCATCAGCAGCAGCAGCAGCATCAGCATCATCACCACCATCATCATCATCATCATCATCAGCATCATCATCATCGTCATCATCATCACCATTACCACCATCATCACCATCATCACCACCATCATCCCCACCATCATCACCACCATCATCACCAGCATCATCACCACCATCATCATCATCATCATCATCAGCATCATCATCATCGTCATCATCATCACCATTACCACCATCATCACCATCATCACCACCATCATCACCATCACCATCCATCTGCAGGAGGGCGAGCCATGCCTCTGGCCAGGGGCTCCCACTGCTCACAAACCTGCCGTGCAGCGCTGGCTCCAAAAAAAAATCCTGGCGTTTGTAGCTCTGTGTTTCCACCCGAGGGCATCCCAGAACCCCCGAACGGTTTGGGCTGGCACCGACCCTGAAGCCCAGCTCGCTCCCTGGAGCCAAAAGCAGCAGGCTGTGAGACAGGCCCTCCCTGCTGCAGGTTCCTCTGCACCCCTCGAGGTGCATTCCCACCCCTGTTCCTCTGCACCCCTCGAGGTGCATTCCCACCCCTGTTCCTCTGCACCCCTCGAGGTGCATTCCCACCCCTGTTCCTCTGCACCCCTCGAGGTGCATTCCCACCCCCTGAAACAAAGCTCTGCAGTAACTCCTCGCCTTTCTGGGTCTGCTCTTGCAAAGCTGTCGTCGCTTATTTCAGCGTATTTTTACAACTGAACTGAAGAGAAATGCCCCAAAATCTGTGTTGGAATCCTTACTTTTCCTTTTGCTGTCTGCCCATCAGGTGACAAAAAATTCAGGACAGAGAAGCCTGTGAGCAAAAGGAATTGAAGCCATGCTCGGGGGGGGAAAGAAATTGAAAAATAAAATCTGTTTAAGCAGCATAATTTCTGCCTCTTGGGGTTGCAAAACTGATCTGCAGCTGCCCGTGGCTGCCTGTGATCGCTGCTGTGATCACTGCAGGCCCTGCCCGGCTCCTCGCAGCTCGGGGCTCTCGGGCTGCAGCCCAGGAAAGGATCGGGATTCAGATACAATTCCCTGGCTTCTGAGTGCCACTGGTGTCCTTGAGGCTGCTCCAAAGCAATGAAGGAAATGTTTGCAGTGAGCTCTGCGGCTCCACAAACGGGTGCAGAGCTGCTCATGAATGGAGGCGAGCAGGAGGATTAGAGCTGGCTTGGATTCCCTGCATTATTGTTCCTGTGGCTGTTTCAGCTCGTGTGAGGATTAGGAGAGAGCAGACTGGAATTAAAGCACTGCTCAGGAGAAGCACCTTGCAGAGGGAGGGATTCCCCAGTTGCCTGGCTCTCTTCTGCTCACTTGGTTTGTCTTCATCATTCTCCAGAAGTATTTTTTTCTGTCGCTCAATAACTGTTGGAGCTGCATTTCCTCCACCCTTGCTTCTTCTCCATTCCTTCTTCTGCTCTTCCCTGAACATTTTCCCCTTTTGTTTATCATTGCCATTGTTACAAATAGAGTTTCACAGATTAAATTGCTTTTCTTGTTTTAATTCCAGTACCATAAAATGTTAATTAGGGTTGCCTATGTTTCAGAAGCTATTTTAAATGTACTGTAAGATCATCCCCTATTCTTCACCTCGGTACACAACTCCCACTGTTGCTGGCAAAAAAATAGTTCTGAAGACTTGAAGACTGGAATTTTTTATTTTACCTTTTTGTTTTATTACTGTGGGTAATACAGAAAGGAACCAAATTCAGCTCTCCAACCTAGGGTCTGTCAAAGTGCCTCTGAAACTCACAAGCACGAAAAACACATCTCTTCCCACAGCTCTGCTGGAAATTTCCATCCCTGACTTCTCCACGGGGACTTGTCAACCTCAAGGCTCTGTGGATAAAGGCCATGGATGTTCTGCAACTGCAGCTTGCCGAAACCTGGATTTTTTTCTGGGAAGGAAGGGCTAGCTTCCAGAAATGTCCTCATTCTGTGGAAATGTCCCACAGCAAAATAAAAACTTTGGTGGCTATTGAAGGAAAGGGAGTAGGTGGAGAAAGTTTTTGTGGGGGGGGAATAAAGGCTTTCTCCAGGCTGGGAATCTCTGTGTGCTGGGGGAGCTCTGCCCTGGTGGACAAGGACGTATTTGGAGGGGGGCTGCTCCCAGGGAGGGATGGATCCTGCTCCCAGGGATGGATCCTGCTCCCAGGGATGGATTCTGCTCCCAGGGATGGATTCTGCTCCCGGGGTGGATTCTGCTCCCAGGGATGGGTGCTGCTCCCAGGGGTGGATTCTGCTCCCAGGGGTGGATTCTGCGCCCGGGCTNAGGGGTGGATTCTGCTCCCGGGGGGGATGGATTCTGCTCCCAGGGGTGGATTCTGCTCCCAGGGATGAGTGCTGCTCCCAGGGATGGGTGCTGCTCCCAGGGATGTGCCCCGCTGTGATGGCAGATAACAGGCTGCCCACGCTGCAGCCGTGGGGGGCTAACGGGCCGCACCGGGACAGTGGTGCTGCCAGCCCAGGAAAACCAACATTACGGTGTGCAGTGCTCTTCCACAGCCCGGCCGAACGATTCCCGAGGGCTGTGGAGCGGCACGAGCAGGGGAGGGAAGCGGTGGATTGTAAACATTCCAGCAGAAAGGATGAAATGGCAGAAAATGAGCTGAAATGGCACCTGGCTGTTTCCATGGAATGGGGTGGAATGGGGGCGGGATGCGCTGGCTGCCACCGTGGCGGGGCTGAGCCTCAGGGACAATCGGGAGCCTGGCCCGGGGAAATCTCCCGGGCACTGCTCCCATCCAGTGCGAGAGAGAAGGAATACTCACCTGGTTCTCTTTCTCCCCCTCTGTTTCGGCTTTTATAAGAGAACACAGATTAAAGTTCTACGGAAAAGACGTTTCTAAGGCGCTGCTGAGATCTGTCCCCAAAAAAGGGACAGATTCATATAAATTATTTATGGTTAATGCATTGTACTTCACCAGAGCAATTGAAATAGAGAGATTTCGGTATTTCTCCACATTATGATGGAGATGTACAGGGGCGTTAGCAGCAAGCACCTGCTGCTAATAAGCAGGTGGAGCAGGCAGAGGAGTCTGTTTGGGTGAGGGAGGGAGGAGAGGAGGAAACCCAGGGATGCTCCCCGCGTGGGGCACCCCCAGGGCTCTGGGGATGCTGTCAGCTGCCGAAATCCCACCTGCCCTCCTGGGCTGAGGATGTCCTTGCAGGAATTCGTGGGCCCCACAGCAACTGGAAGGGTCCTACAGCTCATCCTGGTGGTGACTGGTGTTTTTGGGAGAAGTGTCGTTGACTCCAGCAGCAGCTCTGGGATGGGGCTGGAGGGATGCTCAGGTCGTGCTGCACCAGCAGCAGAGAATGCAGCTCAGGAGTATACAGGGGATTGAAAAATAAATCAGGGGAAATGAAAAATAAAAAGCCAAAAGGGCATTAAACTTTGGGTTAAATTCACTCCAGAAAGCGGTGACCCACTCGGGAATGCTGCCAGCCTCACCAGCAGCTGACTCCATCACGCCCTGAACTTTCACTGTCCTGCTGGTGACAATTTAATCACCAGCCTTGTCAAACTCCATCTTTAAATTTTAATTGCTAAAATTTCTCTTTGAAGAATATTTTTCAGTATCAAGAATGTAAATAGCGATAGGGCTGGCCAGGAATAATATGAATAATTCAGTCTTACAGTATGCAAGTTTTATACTTGGAAATGAGTGATTCACTCCTCCTGTGCCTTCAGTCACCACAGAGTGCAGACACAAAAACAGGGGAGAAATGGGAATTAGCTGTAATTGCTTAACGTTACCACCACACTGTAAGTTTTTAGATTACATGTTAATAATAACGTACCCGAGAGTGCAGATTTTGTGTCCTGAGTTTGGGTCAGCCAGGAGCAGGCAGTGCCGGGGGCCAGCTCACCCTGGGGGATGCTTGGGTCGGAAGGACGCGAGGGTGACCCTCAGGGAGACAGCTCTTGAATCCCCGATTTTTACTGGAAAGTTCTCTCTCTAAACAAATAAATCCATGTGCCTGGGGGAGCTACAGCCCTCCAGGGCTCGGGGCAGGCGAGGGGGCTGCCAGCCCTGCTGTGCCCCAGCAGCAGGAGGCAAACCCACGGCAGTGCCCGGCAGGCTCGCTGTGCTCCGAGCACGCAGCGGCGCCAGGTGCTCCCCCTGCACCTGCCAGGACCCGGCTGAGCGCTGGGAACAGCAGCGAGCAGCGGGAGCAGGGCTGCCAGGGGCTCCATGCACCCCTCACCCCAAAATGGGAGCGCTCCCCCTGGGGCCCCGGATGCTCACAGCGCCCTCGCCCCAGAGACACAAACGAGGGCCCGGCTGAGCCACCTGGGGCTTCTTCCTCAGCTGAGGAGCTGCAGCCACGATCCCAGCACCTCACAGTGGGGAAGGGATCCCTAATCCCAGCAGAGTGGGGAATGGATCCCTAATTCCAGCAGAGAAAGGAATGGATCCCTCATTCCTGAGAGTGGGGAACAGATCCCTCATTCCTGAGAGTGGGGAAGGGATCCCTAATCCCAGCAGAGTGGGGAATGGATCCCCAAGTCCAGCTGAGCACAGAATGGATCCCCAGCCGCAGCTGAGCACAGAAGGGATCCCTCACCTCTCACAGTGCCCCCTGCTCTGGCTGGGTGCAGCTTTGGGGACCCCACTGCTGCCTGCCCGTGCCCACAGCCCCACGCTCAGCCCCCGGCCGGACCCCTCCCACCGTGCCCTTGCCACAGTTACCTGAGCAAAACCCCTGCTAAAAGCCAATCCAAAGCCTCTCCAAAATGAACTGTTCCCCTCTTTGATAAACAGCGTGGAAATAATTCCTAATGGGGCTGCTGCCAGCGAGCAGGGACAGGACAGGCAGGTGGCTGAGGGCAAGTTACAATAAATATTCATACCCAGAGTTAATACTAAAACATTTTCTTTACTACTTCCACTTTACTTATTTGTAGCTGCTGGAGAAGCAGGCATATTAGAATATTAATTTTCCGCTTTACTGGAATGATTTCGGAGTCAAGTGCCGTCGGAGCACCGAATGCAAATGGGAGCAGAGAGGGTGGGACTCTCACTAATCCCCTTCAACGCCTTGGAAAAACAGCTCTGTTTATTTGCATTTTCCTTTTTGGAGTCTTCTTCAGGTGTCTGAAACCACTTTGGAGAAGGTTTAGGCAGATTGAGGGGAGATGTGGTGGCTGGGGCGCTCCTGCAGCCGATCCTGCCCAGGGGCTCCCATGGAAGGGCCATGGGCTCAGCGCCAGGCTGCAGGATCCATGGGGCGCGTTCTGCTGGATTTGCACGGCATTCCTTGCAAATGGCCAGCTTGCCGTTTGATGGTTTCGGTTCCTCTCCCTGGGATGAGGAGCAGAGGGAAGCAGTGCGTGGCTTCCCGGGGAGCTGCAGCTGAGCTTGCGGGGAGAGCCCAGCCCAGCCCTGCGGGGGCACAACGTGAAGGGCAAGGTCAAACAGCCTCGGCCTTGCTGGGGCTCAGCTGCCACACGGTGACTTCATATCAAACTGCAAATTGGGTGTTTTCCTTCTGTACCAAAAACAGCCCCGGAGCAGCGAGGAGAGGAATGTCCCCAAAAGACCTTCCTGATGAAGGCAGTAATGCTATGCGGGTAGCAATATTGTTTAATTTTAATTAGCTGTTAATATTTTGGGAGGGCAGTTGGGGTTTTCTACATAGCGATATTGGCAGTTTGCTCATTTTGTGGAATTTAATATTGGATCAATTGGTTTTGGCAGCTGGGGAGAAGGGTCTTGGTACTGTTTGAGATAAAAAATGCCATCTCTCTCTACAATAAATCCAATCCAATCATTATTAAATCTTTTGGTAAATATCTTGAAGAAATTAGGTCTCCTAGTGTTTGTGCTCGTGGATCAAGGAGAGACAGAGTCAGATGGTTTCCAGGTAAGCAAACAGGGAGAGTTTATTTCAGGGCATGGATGGGATGAATAAATAAATAAACCAACACCAGCAGGAGCCGCAAACATGCAGCCGGTTCCAGGTGCCAGGAAAGCAGGAAATGCTCCAGGCACAAACACCTTGTGCACAACGTGGAAACACAACCTGGAGATCCATCGTCACCTGCACAAGGGTGCTGGGGCAGAGCCAGGGCACGGCAGGGAAGGAGCCCTCACTGGGGACTGTGCTGTCACGGGGACACAGCAGGGACAGAGCTGTCCCCTCCTCACAGGGACACAGCAGGGACAGAGCTGTCCCCTCCTGACAGGGACAGAGCAGGGGCAGACGGGCCCCAGCCTCCTGG
>VWZN01021229.1:71567-86484 GCA_013396955.1 Regulus satrapa
AGAGGAGAGGAGAGGAGAGGAGAGGAGAGGAGAGGAGAGGAGAGGAGAGGGTACCCAGGGCTCTGCTTTAAATGACAAGCCCCACACTTCCTGCGCTTTTCATTTGGCTGCAGAAGAAAGGCAGATGGTCACATTGTCTGCCTTACCCAGAGCAAGGCTCCTGTTTATGCAAACCTTTGAAGATTTGGCAATGTGCAAATCCCAGGCTGGGGCAGCCCAAAACCACATTTGTGCAAAAGGCTCTGTGAAATGAAACAAAATAGTACAAGCTGTGGGCATTAACTGTCAACATGGAAACAACCCCCAACCCCTGGCACATATGCTGGGTATTTTCGAGGAGGGGGTGAGTGAGCTTCGAAGGAAAAAGCTGCAGCTGCCCCAAGATCCTCCCAGCCTGTCCAATTAATATTCTTTCTCATTAAAACTGCCATTAACCTGCTTGTTAAATTACCATGTTTATTAATAAAACCCCTAAAACACATACATACCCTATAATGACAGAGCATCAAACAAGGAAAAAAATAAATGCTAATTTCAAGTGAAGGCATGAAGAGGTCAGCAGTATTTTATCCTGTTATTACTGCCTCCTCCATATGGTTATATTTTCCATTTTGTTTTTTCTGTGACAAGAGGTGAAGACCCAGGAATGCATGAACATGATTAATTATTTGCAGGAAAATAACTTCTCAAACTTTTAAATTTTAAATGGAAAGGGGAAAAAAAATCCCACTTAGTGTGAGAAGCGCTGGAGAGTGGGCAGGGAACAAAAGAGGTGCGAACACACATTGCAGAACGGTGGGGTTTGCTCCTACCCACCTGCCAGCCACTTCCCTTGGTGACAAGGCGGAGAAAAGCTGAGATGAAAGTTCCACCACCACAGAATCCCAGAACCATGGAACACCTGAGCTGGAGGGAGCCCACAAGGACCATCGAGTCCAGCTCCTGCACCGGCACAGAACCAGCCCCCGGAATCCCTCCGTGTGCCAAGACAGAAGTTCAGGGGTTTGGTCCCCAGAAATGAACCCTCTCGGGCTGCCCAGTCCCTCCCACTTCCATGGGCTCGCCCATTCCAGCTGCAGAAGATGCCAGCTGGGCTCAGCCCCAGCTGGGTGTTTGGAGCTGCACTCGTGCTGCTTCTCTTCACCCGGGCTGCAGAGTTCATCGGAGGCATTTGGGGCACCACTGCAATCTGCTTTTATTGGTGAGACTTCTCCCTTCCCAGCCCAAATCCCAGAGATGATTTATTTTTATTTTTATCCCGGCAGCTGAAGCGCAGATTCCAGCTCAGTGGGGAGCAGGCCCTTCCCGGGAGGTGAGAGCCATTCCAGGGGCAGGTGCCCCTCGGCCCTGAGCTCAAGCCAGGGGTGGCAGCTGGAGGCTTTGGGGGCTGCACGAAGCCCAGGGGCAGTAACGGGGGAGGCAGAACACAAGAAGTGCATCCGCTGCCAATACAGAGCACATTAATATTTTAATTAGGCCTCTAATTAACTGATTTGCTGTCGTCAGCTCCTGTGGCAGGCAGGAAAGGCCAGCACTGCGATTGCAAGGTATTAATCACGCAGAGGGGTGACAGGCTCCCCGAACAGCAACGCAAACTTTGCTGGCTCTGAGTGGAATGCCTTCAAAACAAACCCAGGGGCTTCTTCTGGAGGGTCCCCGCTCGCCCAGCGCTGGGACGGGGTCACCCCCTGCCCGGCACTGCAGCAGGGCAGCGGCAGCACGGGAAACACACCCGGGAGCAGCGCGGCCAGGCAGGCGGAGCAGCATCCCCACGGCTGCCCCTGCTTGGAAAGGCTCGCAGGGCTTCCCTCCCCCGGCCCAACCCTTCCCAGCCGTGCTGGACCATGCTGCTGCCCCTGGGGACACGCAGGTGCTGACCCTGCTGGACAAGCAGTGCTGCTCACATCCTGCTCTCTCCATTCCTGCCCAGATCTGCTCTCTCCATTCCTGCCCAGATCCTGCTCTCTCCATTCCTGCCCAGATCTGCTCTCTCCATTCCTGCCCAGATCCTGCTCTCTCCATTCCTGCTCACATCCTGCTCTCCATTCCTGCCCACATCCTGCTCTCTCCATTCCTGCCCAGATCCTGCTCTCTCCATTCCTGCTCAGATCCCAGCTCTCTCCTGTCCCAGATGGAAGAGGCCGTGCCAAGGGAGTCTGTGGTGACCGCTGGCAGTGCCAGCAGCTGGCCAGTGCCAGGACCGCCAGGACACTGCCCAGGACCTTTGGACAGGAGGAGGGCTGTCAATCCCAGCTGCTGCCCTCTGGGTGCTCCCCTCCTGCAGCCCAGAGGATCCCAAGCCATGGCACGATGTCCCTTCCCTGAGAAACTCCGCTCTGTTTCTAGCACGAGTCTGTAATTATGATCGACTGCAGTAGTTTTATTCCCATAGTAAAAAATATCCATCACCCTGAAGGATTTTTTAGAGCACTTTGGATTCACTTTCATAATTTTCCCTGCAAAGGCCCTCGTGAGGAGTTGGAAAACAACGACAGATCCTTTATTCTCTTTAGTACTATGCAGCATATACAATGCAGCACATGTTTCCGTGTAGCAGCTTGGCATTTCTTTCTCTAAAAGACCAAATTTTCATCCACATCATAATTTAAATATGCTGCATTTCCTGTAAGAATTCGATCCCACCCACCTCAGTGAAATTTGTGTCACATTGCAATCATATTTAATAATAATGCTGAGAATAAAAGTCTGGTTACACACACCGAGTGCTGCACTAACAGAGATGTAGGAAACCTTTAGGGAACGCAATCCAGAAAGTGGAGCCTCGCTGGGAACAATGTCAGTGGGAAAAAACCACCGGTGTGTTTGTGTAAAAAAGTTAATTTGCTCCATAAATGAGGCAAAATAAACACACACAGGAAATGCCATTATTCCCTCGACAATGAGGTTAAATAAGTACTTGATGGGTAGTTCTCAAAGGCATTTGTGTACAGGAGAGATACTTATCACAGTGCATGGTGTTATGGATGGTAATAGAATTAAAATGAATTAAAACTCAGCTGTTATCTGTGCAGGGGAAAAAAGCCCAAGATATTAAAGCAAAGAGGATCAATTTATGCCTTCCTAATTGGAAATTCTTAGTATGAATGAAATTATGCAAAAATCACTGTCCTTTAATTTTCTTTGGTTTTCAGTGCTGTGAAGATCCAAGAAGCTCAAGTCAAATGCAATTTCAGCTGCCAGAGCTGGGCAGGAAAATTGTTACCGAGCAAAAAAAAGGAGAAAATAAACCAAACCCAGCCCTGAGCCTATCTCTGGGTGATCATTTGCAACCCCTGTTCCAGGCAGCGAGCAAACAGATTCTCGCACTTCGTGATTAATTACCAGCAAAGGTCAGGACGGAGCTCTTCCCTCCCCTCCTCTCAGCCTTGTTTCCACAGCTGACAAGGGAGGGAGAGCTCTGTGATTAATCCCCAAACCCTTCCCTCCTCAGGCAGGGCGAACAAGGGCCCAAAATCTCCCTGCAGCCGAGGTGTTCTGTCCACGCCGAGGAGCTCTGGGTCGAGACCGGAGCCGCAGCCCCTTCCCCAGCCCCGTCCCCTCCCTGGATGTCCCCTGGTCCTCAGGGGCCCAGGACTGACCCCGGCGCTGCAGGCGCCCGGCAGTGCCAGCACGAGGGCCAGCAGCTGCCCTGCTCCAGTGACCACACCGTGGCTGGTACAGCCCAGGTGCCAATGGCCTTCTTGCCCACCTGCGCATACCTGGGCTGATGTTCAGCTCCTGGCCACCAGCACCCCCAAGTCCTTTCCTGCTGGGCAGCTTTCTGGCCGCTCTCCCCCAAACCCGGAGCGTACCACAGGGCTGCTGTGACACAAGTGCAGGACCTGGCACTTGGCCTCTTTACACATCCCAGTCGGCCTTGGCCCATGGATCCAGGCTGCCCAGAGCCAGCTGCAGGGGTGGTTCCTCCATCCTGCAGGAGCACCACACTTACTACAGGCTCCCGGAGTAGTTATTCTTGTTCTTAAATAGCAGAATAAAATCTAGAGCCAGAGTCTATTTAAAGTGAAAATTAGATCCACCTCCTGCCTGGCAGAGTTGAATTAAGAACTTTTTATCCTGATTTTATCATACATTTTTTTTATCATGCTTTTTTTATCACTTTCCTCCTTTTTATCATAGCTTCCCTTTTATCCAGGGTTTTACTTTTGCCCCAGATAGTGAATTTATTTATTTTGGGAGGACTGGACATGACACTTCGCTGGGCAGGGGACCACTGGCCATTAGGGACCATCCTGGACAGACAAGGAGTCTGTCGGAAAAGTGCACCAGGGCTTTCTCAGAGTGAGAACACATCCAGAAACACAGCGCGTTCTGGGTTAGTTTCTCATCTAATTAACGGCAGCAGTTGACTTTCCAGTGCTGAGCAGTCAGACACCCCCTGCAGCTGGGCGAGTGAGCCCTCGGGAGCGTTTGGGTGAGCGCCCCCGACCCGCTCCAGCCCCTGGCCTGCAGCCAGTGCCAGCCACGGGTGGGCTGGGGGCACTGCTCAGCCCGGCCCAGGAATGGGGCTGGCACACCCTCCTGGTGCCCGGGGCTTGGGCCACCTCTTGCTTTTGCAGGAAAGCAATCAGGGAACGCGGCACCGCGGGCAGATCTGCTCCCGAGCAGGCAGAATAATTTACTGTTCTGCTGGATTTGGGCACTGGAGATAAACTCATACCCGTGCCCATATGTGTGTGGGGAGATCTGAGGAGATAGACTGCGCCAGGGTACCGACAGTGATCTCAACCTCAGGAGAAAGGCACAGAGTGAATGTATCAATTACGAGCATATTAATGTCATGGGGAGACACTCTGTGATGTTTGTGGTCATTCTTAATCCAATAAAATTGCCTGGGGTTTTATCTATGAATTTAGAATATGATAAAAAAATGACTTCAGGAAATGAAGATGAAAGGGTTCTTTTTATAGCCTCTCTCAGAGCTGCATATCAAATTGTTCGGGGGGAAGCAGAAGATGTTTACTTCTGCCAGTCTTGCCGATTCAGGTCAAGCTGTGAAAGACCAAGTTATCTTTTTACTGGCTGTCTGATGAGAGGTAAGATAAAAGCAGAGCAGGGATGGAGCTGAAAGCTGCCTGTGTGTGTGTCAGGCTCCGTGGGCTGGCAGCAGTGCCAGCTGGGAGGGGAGGGTCACTGCTGGCTGTGCCCTGCTTTGGCCCAGAGCCGGCCTGGGGGGGAAGCTCTTCTGTTCCCCAGAGCTCCTGAGCTGCTCGGTGTCTGTCTGGACCAGCATCCTCCCTCTGCTACTGGAAACTCTCCGTGTTTTCCCATCAAAACGAGCAGCACAACTTGCAAAGAAACATTTTCTGTAGCGTTTTAATTTACTGTCTCTCACCCTCCCTGAATCTATATTTATCCCTGTATGTGAGAAGAGGGAAACAACAGGCTCTCTTACGCTGGTGTTTGTGTCGCTGCCTCTCCTGGGGATGATGTTTGGGGTTGCAGAACATCCAAGGACAGGCTGGCAGGGCTGCCCTGGCCCTTCCTGTGAGCCTGAAGATCCCTGGAAGCACAAGGTCACCCCCTCTGCCCCCTGAAGCTCAGAGCAGCCTCGCTGGCCCCAGGGCAGCTCCTCCTCCCAGATCCCAGTCCAGGCACCCCTCCCAACCCAAACCCACTGCTCAGCACCGACAGGGAGCGAGCTGGCATCCCTGCCTCCACAGCATCCACACACTTGCTTTTTCTATTTACATTCGTTCTGCACAGAGGATAAAACCGAGAACTTTTCTGTTTATGTTCTATTTCTCTTTTTGACATTTTTATTAGAAGAAAAGCAATGAGAAGTGGGAGTGCTCCAGAAGGACTTGGAAGCAGGATTCAGTCTGCAGCAACAATGTGGACGCAGACAGAAAAACCGAGATTGTGAAATGGCACTGTCTGCCCAGGACATGGCCCCAGGAAGTGGAAATTCAATGAAACTTCGCACCTTTTTTATTTTTAAATGAAAGTAGAGCAAGAAAAGCTGAATCAGTGTCATCATTTATGTTTCCTCTCTATGTGTAGAATGCAGCACGTGGGCCAAGAGCCCCCAGGGGGATCTGTTGGGGGCCTGCAGCCCATCACCAGCCTGCGCCCCACACTCCCATCTGGCACATCCCTCACTCCCGCGAGCTCATCCCGGCAATCCCGTGCCGTGGGCCAGCCCCTCCCGCGTTGGATTTGTTGCTCCCCCGTGAACTCAAGCATTTGCTGTTCAATTTTTGCCTCGCTGGACGGCAATGCCAAGGCCCCTGCTCTGACAAGGGTCTCCCGAGGCGCTGCCACCGGCTCCCCCTCGCTCTGCCCGCGCCGTCGGTCCAAGCTGTGCGGAGCCCTCACCCAGGAGCCCCGGGGAAGGTCCCGGGGTGCTGCCAGCCTGGCACGGGCCCTCCCTCACCAAGGGCTGTGCCCATCCTGCCCGGCCCCGGGCGCTCACCGCGCCTCCGCCAGCGGGGACAAAGCGCCACGATGACCAACCCGCCGCTGGGCTCTCTGCTCCCCCGTCCCCCCGCAGCCTCCCCAGCACGCACGGGATGCCAGCCCAGCCCCTTTCCCTGCTGGCCCATCTCACCCACGTGAACGGAGGCAAATGTTCATTTATTAAAAAAAGAAACTCCAGCGTTTAAATAAAATAACCCCCAGGGGTAGCACCCTAATGATATTTTACGAAGTTGTGCCGCCTCAAAATAAATTATTAAACTTCCTATGTTAAATCCATTTTATTGCTGTAAAGGAGCGCAAGTATTTTTAATTTTAGCAGCTCATATATCCTCCTGTTTGATTTTTATGATTAAACAGGGCAGAAACTTGTGGCAATCACCTACTTGCCTTCAATTGCATGCATTATAGCAGTGAAATCAAACCACACTCTGCCATGATTTGCTGGATTATTAATAGTGCTGCCAAGCTCATTACATTATAATTTAAAGACAGATCTAGCACAGACATTTGTGAAGGATGGTCTGAGATCAGGCCCTACAGCAAATTGCTTGAATCTTGATCTAATTACCCCAGAACAGCCACTGTTACCAGCGGCTCTCGTTTGGCAGGAAACTCGTGAAAATTAGATTGGTGTAAGAAATGGGAGGGGCAGGGGACGTTGGGGCGCCTTATGCTGGATAAATGAACATCCCTGGTCCGGGACCTCCAGGCGCCTCTTTTGCTCATCCCCAGCGTGGGGTTTTGGCAGGGGAGGAGGGTTTGGGGAACGTGGAGAGGCTGAACGCAGCGGGAGCGGCCCCGAGGGCTGCGGGCGAGCGGCACGGCCGGGATTATTCATGCCTAAAGTTCAGCTGCATTTTAGAGCAGCAATTGAACTGTTTGACCTCCACCAAATGCTTTTCCTGGCTGCAAACTGCAAGGCAGAGGATAAATCCATGAGTTCTAGTAGGCATTTGAGTCATAATCACTTCAGGATCCAATACATAACCGAATATTGTTCTTAATTAATGAGACAATTAGACTTTGATTATGGCACTACAGCGGCCATTACCATTTTTATCTATCATGACCCTCTTGTACAAAGCATCCACTTCTCCTTATATGCTGCTGTATTTCTGTCTGGCATAATATTAGATAATAATTTATATAATGGCACGGGCTAGATGAGCATTCAAATCACCTGCGTTACGATCCCGTAAGGAGCAGCCAAAGCAGCCCAGAGGTGAGTGATGTGCTCAGTGATCCCGAGGGAAGGACACCAGGGCTCTGCAGTGCTGCAGGTGACTGCAGTGCCAGGCGCTCCCCGGGGCTGTCCCATGTCCCCTGCACCCCAGCCATGTCCCTGTGGCCTCTCCCATGCCCCCTGCCCCCCAGCCATGTCCCTGGGCTGTCCTGTGACCCCTGCACCCCAGCCATGTCCCCAGGGCTGTCCTGTGACCCCTGCACCCCAGCCATGCCCCTGGGCCCTGGCCAGCCCTGGGTTTGGTGTTTGACCTCTCAGCTGCCCGGGCTGGGGGTCACACCCGCGGGTCCCCTCCCCACTCTGGGCCAGGGCTCCCCCAGGCCCCCAGCACGGCTTGCCCAGAGCTGGCTCTGTTTGGTCCCCTGAGGCACAGCCCAGACTTTGTGTGCAGGCTCTCATGGCACCCAGGGAGCCAGGGATGAACAAAAGGCACCGTGCCTTGCCTGACGCCACGTCCTTGCGAGCAGCAGTCACCCAGTGATGTGTAAAGCACACGCGAAGCTCCACCTGCAGTGCTGGGGAGGAAAGGGGCTTTCCTCTAGCATGTGGATTTATTGTTCCACTGTGAACTCAAACATTTGCTATTTAAATTTTTTGCCTCAGCATCCAGAGAAAACAAATCCAGCAATTCAAAGTGCCTCTGTATTAACATTTCCTGGGTTTCCAAGTGCTTATGGAGATCAAATCCGCTACTGCTGTGCCAGCTTTCCTTTCATATGGGGTTTCCCGTCAGAGCCGATTTTTGTTCGGCAAGTCAAGCGAAGTGCAGGCACTGGCACGTCCAGGAACACTGGAATAAGTCCGTGGGAATGGGAAGGTAAACCCCAGCAGGTGAGGGCTGGCCGGGCCAGCTGTGAACCTCTCTGGTGGCTCGGGGCCCCTGGGCCCTGCAGACCCTGCCAGACCCACTGCTGCTGTCCCCCGCGGTGCTCCGACCTCGCGCACCTCTGCGAGCACACGCCTGGCCCTGCTGGGTGGGAAAGCCCTGCAGATGCCCCTGAGCTCAGGGGAAAGGCGCCAAGGATCAGCTGCTGTTCAGCAAAAACCGGGAATCGTGGAGCTGCTGCAAGGAAACACAACTGTCCCTCCACGGGGGCTGGAGCTGGTGACCCCACCATGAGCTCTGCAGCTCTCAGAGCTGCCTGCCGGGACTTCAGACAGATACGATCAACCTTTTTACAGATTTCATTTAAGGCAGGAATTATTTCAGTTCTGACTTCTCGTGCCTTCAGAGAGATATTCCCACCGACACATAAAAGTAATCTAGGAAGAATAAAAACCTTTCAGACCTTGTGGGGCCCTCTAGAGAACACGAGGATGAGCCATCCACTGCAACACAGAGCTGGGGGCAATGCCTGTGAGGGCAGCTGCCTGTCAGCCCTCCTGCCAGCCCTGTGAGCACCCACAGCGAAGGCACAGGGAAACCTGGGTGTGGGTGGGAGGTGTCGGGTGGAAACCCCTGACAGCAATTCAGCAGCAGGTAGTTGGTGGACAGTAAAGTAAAGGGGATGGAATTCAAGGGAAAGTGAGCCAGAAGTCCAACACGGGCAGGCAGAGGCAGGGGCTGTGCCAGAGCTGCCACAGCCCCACCTGTGCTGCAGGTGTGACAGCCTGAGGACATCTCACAGCACCCGTGAGCCTTGCTAGCTGGAGGGGAAACCTGCACCCACACAAACCCTGCCCGGGGGAGATTTGGAAGGGACAGAGTGACTGGCAGGGGTGGGAATCCCTCCCCTTCCCAGGGAGCGCTGTGCTGTCCCTGAAATGTTCAAGGCCAGCTTGGATGGGGCTTGGAGCAGCCCGGGATAGTGGAAGGGGAACCTGCCCATAGTAGGGGGAAGGAGATGTGTCCCAGCCCAAACCTGTCTGTGACTCTGTGATAACCTGGGCAGAAATCTGCCTTCAGCTCCTCCAGCTGGCATGCAGCTCACGGAGCCTGCTCCGCCAGCTCTGCCCCTTCCCTCCCCTCTCGGGGTGCTGTCCGTGCAGCTCTGCTAGCCACGGGATGGTGCTGGGAAGCTGCTACCCCCTGACGGAGCTGGGGCTCTGCAGCTCAGCCGTGCCCTGCGGAGGCATCCCTGGGTGTGCCAGGCTCCGTGGTCCTGGTGGTGCCTGGAGACCCAACCGGCAGGAACCAACCTGGAGAGGATCACGAGGAAAAGAGGGATAATAGCATTCTGAGAGCTGCATTATTTCCTCAGAGTGATGAATATTCCATAAAACACTTTGGGATGCAGTTTATCGGGGTGTGAGCAGCAGCACTTTATGGCTGCTCTGGCTGTCAGAAAGTGTTATTAGAGCTGTTCCTGAAAATTGTGGTGTTAATATGCTGCTCATAGTGCTGGGATTTGATCTACTAATGATGATCACCTGGGGCTCGCAGGCTCCGCGTGTGGCAGGGCTGGCTTCTGCTAGAAATAATAATAACCAGGTAAAATTCATGCACACTCACATTCCTGGAGTAACTAACATGATTGTGCCAAGCAATTTGTAGATACGAGCTACACAACAATAGGCAAATCACACTCCTCACATCTTCTCATTTCCTTTCCTTTACATTTCATTATGTTTCGGGCTAAAAAGTGCTTGGATAGAGACTCTGGCAGTGACATCCCTTGACACTTTATGAGTTTAAGAATACAAATACTTTCAAAATTCTTATTCCAAGCCACCTTTCCTAATGCCAATCTGTGTCTTTCTGCCCCTCAGGGACGTATCACACCCATGATCCCAGGCAAAGAAGAATCTCCTACCTGGGCCTGTAGATTTGAGGGGATTTTGGTGGGATGACCATCCAAAGGGCTGGGGGAGCCCTTGGGGAGCTGGCCCCACAAAGCACAGCTCGTGCCAGCTCTGCCTGCCAGACCCGCGTGAGCTGCAGAGACCTTCCCTGTGCACGTGTTCAGAGCCACATTTGAGGACATCTGCCAGGACCTGGCAGCCCTGCCTCGTTTCTGCACGGCCCCTTCTCGTGCCTGCCCTGGTGAAGCCCCAGGGAGCAGATGCTGTGGCGGGACCCTCGGGGTGGTGGGTGCAGCCACCCAGCCCCGAGCGACACCCCCTGAGCCCCTGGGCCCGTGCTCCTGATGGCTCCACGCTCAGAACTCCAGTTATCCCATGAAGTACTGTCCCACCTGGGGCCAGGTGTCAGGCTTCCCTCTGCTTCCCCTCCAGCAGCAGCCCCTGGTCAGTTTGGCAGCTCTGGGACTCAGAGCTGCAGGGGCTGAGTTCCCACCGTGTGTCCTCAGGAACGGGGCCATAACCCAGCCCCCTCCTGGCCCTCTTCCCACCCGGGGGCAATGAGACAGACCGAGCACGGGGATGGCGAGCACTTGGAGCCCTTTGGCTCAAGCCAGGAGCCCCAAGCCCAGCCTCTGCCCCCTGGAGCAGGCTCAGAGCCCACCTTCCCTGGTGGAGCCCCTGCCCTCCAGATACTCCCTGCACTCGGCTCTCGGGATGTTTTGCCTTGCCCAGGTTTCTGTGGCCAAGGTTTGCTGGCCCTCTGCTCTGTGGCAAACCCAGCAGAACTCTGCCATCGCCTCCCCAGCTGCTGCAGACACCTCTGCGGGCACCGCAGCCCTCCCCACCGGCAGCCACGGCAAGCCCCCACAGAAATCACCTCTCTGTTGAGAAATTCTTCCCTGACAGGGAAAAGTGTATGCAAATGTAGCTGCACTCTCAATTGCTGGGGCGCTTGCAGCTGCGGAAGCAAGGCTGGTTTTCATTTGTCAGGGAATTGGGCTGCACTAACTGTGTGCTGAGATCTCTGCTTCAGAGTTCCCCAATTATAGTCCTCATGTCCAACCACTTGCAATGAAATTCATTTCATCCCTCGCAGCGTAAATATCACCACTGCTCTGCTGTGCTGTTGTGCTGGTTCCTTCTGGCTCTTTTAGCCGGGAACATGGAATTGGCTTTGGCATTTGCCGGCTTGTGCAGCGTGGTGGAGCAGTGCTGACCGTGAGCGAGGGACGCCAGAGGAGCAGGGGGGCAGGAGCTGCTGGGTGCTGGTTGGTCCCTGTGCCCCAGAGCCGTCCAGTGCTGCCAGGCCATCCCCAGGGACGGGGACAGCAGGACCAGAGCCCAGGGAGGAGAGGCTCAGCCTGGGGTCAGCCCCATCCCTCGCTGAGCCTGGGGACAGTCGAGGGGTGCCTTGAGCTTTGCAGCTCCTGCTGGCACCCAGGCCTGTGCTCTCATGCTTCTGGAGGATGCACAGCCAGAGCATCCTCAGAGCTCCCAGCACCGCTGAGCTCCACTGCCAAAGCCCCCGGGACCAGGGCAGGTTCAAAGGCACTGCAGGTGAGCAAACCCAGTGAAGAGAATTGCATAAAGCAGCACAGAAATCCTGGGAAGGACACACCTTCCTCCTGAATTTCAGTTACAGAACCACAGAATCATGGTTTGGGAGGTGCCTCAAATCCCATCTGCCCTGGCAGGGACCCTCCCACCATCCCAGGCTGCTCCAGCCCCAGGGTCCAGCCTGGCCTGGGCACTGCCAGGGATCCAGGGGCAGCCCCAGCTGCTCTGGGCACCTGTGCCAGGGCCTGCCCTCCCTCCCAGGGAGGGATTTCTCCCCTGTATCAGCTGCAAGCCAACGGCTGATGATGCAGAAGGACCCAGCACCTCCCTGTGATTGATCCCAAGGGCCTTGGACCATCTTGGAGCCTGCCAGCAGCTCTTGCAGAGCAAACATAAATTTAAAAATGTATCGGTAACAATTTATTTCTATGACACTTTAACACTTCTGTCAAGAACACATTTAAATTAAAAACGAACAAGAAACTGAAATAAGAGATGGGGTGAATTGGAATGGATCAAAGGGAAACACTCAATCCTTAAGGCACCACTCCATTGTCCTGTGACAAACACCCCAGTGCTGATTAAAAGCCTTCAAGATCTCTTCACATTTCCAAGAAGAACAACTTACTAGTCTTGGATGTAGAATTTATTTGCTATTTGTGATTTTTGTCAAAAAATGTTCATTTTTTAGTGTATTTTTTTTTTACAATATTCACAAAAGAAAAAACACAATCGTTATAGAGTGGGATTCTGGGATTTATTTGCCAGTAATGGGGCACGTTGCTGTAAGAAGCAATAACAGAGCAATGAAGGTGCTGCCATTGTCTTTAAGTGCATCTTAAGTACAGTCATTACAAATTGGACGTGGGTAATTCCACCTTTATGACTGGCTGTTTCATCTCCCCTCTCCTTCCCTTGACAAGAGCGTTCCTGAGCTAAATGAGTCTTTCCTGAAAGTCATGAGAGTTGGAAAAGATTAGAGAGAACATGAGGAGAGGCTGGGAATGGGGGAAATGAGAGATGTTAAAACACAGGAACATGTCCTTGACTGAACTGCATTTTCCCTGCCTGGCTGAGCCCGAGCACTGCAGAACATGGACAGGCACAGGAGGGAGGGCTCAGCCCTGAAAAATAACTTAGAGAAACTTCCCCTGGAACAGCAGAGCCCTGTATGGGTCATTCTGGCACTGCTGGGTCATAGAATGATCACAGAATCAGGGAATCCCAGAATGGTTTGGGTTGGGGAGGACCCCAAATCCCACCCAGTGCCCCCTGCCCTGGCAGGGACCCCTCCCCTGTCCCAGCCTGGCCTGGGCACTGCCAGGGATCCAGGGGCAGCCCCAGCTGCTCTGGGCACCTGTGCCAGGGCCTGCCCGCCCTCCCAGGGAAGGAATTCTCCCCAGTCTCCTATCTATCCCCGTTCCTGGCAGAGGGAAGCCATTCCCCCCCTCCTGGCACTCCAGCCCTTGTACATTGTCTCTCTCCATGTTTTTTGTCGGCCCCTTCAGGCCACAATGATCTCACCCTCAGCCTGCTCACCCACCGTGTTTAAAGGTCTGCCAGCCCCTTCAGGGAAGCTGGAGTGAAGTTTCTCCAGCATCCTTCAGTCTGTTGCTGCAGCCGTGCTGCCGCTCCCAGGGAAGTTTTTTTATTATGATTCCCAAATATCGACATGTTCTGTATTGCTACATCGGAGGGTACAGAACGTTCCACCCATTCTGTAAACATTAGCCAGCCCTATTTAATAACTTTCTCATGATTTCACACCTAATAGTTTCTCGCAGTTAAAGAATAATTTATGAGTTTATTCAGCGCAGTAAATACGCGTTTGTGTCTGTACAGAGTCAAAGCTCACGGCTGCGTGGAAGGAAATAAGTGTATTTCAATTGATCTCCCTGCGCAGCTCTGATTCGTATTCCTTCCTCATCCTCCCCCTGGAAGCGAAGCCCGTGTGCTCTGTTCCTGGCTCTGCTCCCGAGTGGGCTCCCCTTGGCCTGGCTTTCCCCCGGGCTGTCCCTCGTGGTGGTTTGTCAGAACTGATCCCTCGCTGTCAGCGTGCAGCGCGGTGGAAGCCGATGGCAGGGGCTCCAGCCAGGCCAGCGCGTGCTCCCAGACCCCGGCTCGGCCGGGATTCCACCCTCCTGCTGCCTGCTCCACCTCTAACGCAGCAGCACCTTCCAGCAATGCCAGCTCTTTCTGGGGAGGGACAGGGAGCGCTGCCCGGGGCGGGTGCCCGTCCCTGGGAGGGCACAAAGGCAAGCAGACGCTGCCCGGGGTGGCTGCTGGGCACGGGGTGTTGATCCGGGAGCAAAGGGGGTTTGGAACTTGCTGATCCCATGGCCCGATGCCGTGCAGGGCATCGCGGGGACGAGCGGGGCTGCTGTCCCGAGGGTGCCGTGGGAGGGCAGGCCGTGCCCTTCCCGCACAAGGAACGAGCCCCAGGGCTCAGGAGGGCTGGTGCCAGCTGGAAGGTGCCACGGGAGCCCACCACACCCGCCCGGACCCACGGGCCTCCTGGCTGAGAACAGAAAGCCGTCCCTCCTCAGCGCCCCGGCCTATCTATTGCATTGTGCACATCAAAAATTAACATCCATTTTGTCATTTAAATAAAATATGAGGACATTCCAGGAGCCAAATTGCATTCCAGTTCCTAAAGAGACTCCTTGGGTTTCTGGAACACTCTGGAAAGCCGGGGTGAGCCAAGAACTGCCCATGGCAGGGAGGCTGGGGCTGGGTAATGTCTGAAGGTCCCTTCCAGCCCACAGTCGGGACAGCTCTGAGCTGGCAGGGACTGGAGCAGCAGCCGGGACAGTTCTGAGCTGGCAGGGACTGGAGCAGCAGACAGGACAGCTCCAAGCTGGCAGGGACTGGAGCAGCGAACCCACAGCTCTGAGCTGGCAGGGACAGGAGCAGCGAGCCCACAGCTCTGAGCTG
>VWZN01021229.1:87121-101708 GCA_013396955.1 Regulus satrapa
CCTACGCAGGGGTCGAGCCCCCTGGTGTTACCAGCTCTGGGCTCTGACCAGCCTTGATGGTTCTGTGGCAAGAATAAATAATAAATGACAATAATAATGGTAATAAGAATAATAATAAATAATAAAAGACTATTCCAACACAGGACCTGTCACTCCACACGTATCAAAGCACAGCCTGTGCCAAGCCACCCCTGCCCCTCAGCTCCAGGCCCAGGTCACCCCCAGGGACCCCCAGCGACCCCCAGGCCATCCCCAGGGACCTCCAGGGACCCCCAGGTCACCCCCAGAGATGTCCAGGNNNCCCCAGGGACCTCCAGGGACCCCCAGGTCACCCCCAGAGATGTCCAGGTTCTTTGCTGAGGGGAGCTGGGGGGGTTCCCCTGCCCAGCCAGGACAGGGCTGAGCAGAGCTTCTCGCAGACACGGCAGTCACTGCAGTTTGTGTCTGCAGAAAAACCCTTCCTTTAATTGGGCACTCTTGGAGGATGTTGGCTTGTATAAAAAAAAAATTAAAAAAAANAAAAAAAAAAAAAAGAAATAAAGCATCCATTAAACTCGAAGTAGCAAATCACAGCTGCAAAAGGAGGAAAGGCACCCACTGAGGACATTGCACGGTTCAGCCTCAGCCCGGAACAAGGCAGAGGAGCCAGAGTGGGTCTGGAGCTGCAGCCAGCGGTGCCTGGGGCCCAAAAGACTCCGTGCGGGGCTGCAGCCAGCGGAGTGCAAGTCTGTGCTTCAGGGCAGAACAGAACAGCATCTCCCAGAGAGAGCACGGAGCCTGACCTCGCCCTGCTGGCGTGAGCGCCTCACCTCCACCCCTGGGGGTGCATTCCCTTATTCTCAGCTCTGTCCTGAAAAACTTGCAGCAAATAATGTCTTCCAAGCAGCGAGGGGGATGTGTTCCATTTCAAAGATGAGGTGACTAATCCTTCCACTGTGTTAAGCACTTTGAGATCATCCCAAATAAAAATCACTATAAACATTTAATATTCTCATAGAAGTGGTGTCAGCGCTGGCTGCCTGGGAGCCTGTCCCAGGAGAAAAGGGCAGAGATCAAGGAAAGTATTCCAAAGGATAATTAAATATTTAATAAAAGCCGTTAAATAGTGTGGGCCAGGACTGCAGCCAGCATAAATCACAACGACTCTGTTGGTGGATCTCTGCTGGTTTATATTAAAAGAAGCTGCTTTGGGGTGGCTTCTGAAAGCCTTTTAGATTTGCTGGTGTCATTACAGTGTCTTCTATACTAGGGCAGTGTCAGAGCTGCTGTTTTTCAGCACACCTAATGAGGAAATCAGGGTAAAAATATACTATTAGAAGTAAAATGTTTTTATGTAGAAAACCTGTTTAAAAATTAAGCATTGCGGAGCGTGTGCTGCGACGTGCCGCTGACAGACACCGGATTGATTCCTTTGCTGGGCAGAGAGGCTGAAACTCTTGCTGGAAGAGTGTGGAAGTGGAGGGGTGCGGGATTGCCCTGGGGTTTGGGAGTGCCCAGGGCAGGTGAGGCCCCGCAGGCAGGAGCTCAGCAGCCCCCGCAGGAGCAGCCCAGCTGTGCTCCCAGAGCACGCTGCCCACTGCCCGCGCACAGGCGGCGCAGAGCCCCGGCCCTGGCTGGCACGGCACGGGCACAGCCCGTCCCGATCCCCCTGCGCTGGCCCTTCTCCTCCAGACACCCTCCACCGGGCCATCTGGCATCCCTAATCCGCCGGCACACACGGGGAATAATTGGAATTATTCTTTATCCTATCTCAGCCTGCATTGTAAAACAAAGAGGCAAGCACGGAGGGGCCGTGTAAGAGGAGTAAGTGGGTTTAATTGAGGTCACGCTGATGTGACAAGTCTAGGAGCTAAATGAGGATTTAAGTTAAGGTGGGAAATGGCTGAGGTTAACTCACACATCCCTTCAAGTTGTTTTTCTTTCTACGTCTCTCTTTTCGGTACCTTAATTTTGTCAAATTAGTTTGCTTTAGATTCAGCAGGTTAAATTTAAGATTAATACAGAGGGAGTGCTTTGGAAAATGAGTGTGTGACAAAACACTGCTGCTTGAGAAGCGAACAAATGACCAGAAGAGATTCTTGCCCAAAGCTGAGGGTCTCTGCTGCCTGGTGCAGTGCAGCACATTCGTTTTTTCAGGCAAAAGGTAAAAATTATGAAAACTCTAAGTGGTTTCTGGGAGTGGGGTGCAGCCACACCAGCCCTGGGCCTCTTTGCTGCACAGGTTGGGGGTGAGAAGGAGGCTGGGACGTGACGTAAATCCATTTTGTGTGGCTTGGGAAGAGCAGCCGTGCAGACAAGCCAGCCTCTCCAAAGGATATTTATGGCATTCTCCATATAAATATGCACATGGGATATAGGCGAGAATATCACTTTTCATATCCTCACCACAAGTGCTGCTGCCATTAATCTGTCACAGCCATCCTTTAGGTGCAGTTTCAAGTTTGATGTAGTAAAGATATGTGAATTTGAAATTTTATTTCAGTGCTGTCATGTGAGTACATAAAAAAGAAGAGAGTAAGGAACTGCTCGTGTGTGAGCTGTGGGAGCGTAGGCACTCCACACGTGATTCCCGAAAACGTGGAATGCATGGAGTTCATAGTGCTACGTTTCGGAAATGCTGAAATATTCTAAAATTTTATTTATCCTTATCCTGAGAAATCACGTTCCTGTCACATACCATAAATTCAGCTTTTTGGCCATCTCCTGGCTGTACCTGTAATTTTTGTGGGAAGTTCTTTGTTTTGTCAAAGGGGTTTACTAAGCTCACAAAATTAACCTGTGCTCTCATCCCTCAGACCTCTTTTGCTTCCCTTTCCAAATGAAACAAAAATCCCCACCCCTGTAAAACACCCTGAGCAAACCATTCTGTTTCCATGACACCCACGATTTGCACTGGTTCTTCCATGACTGAGGGGCTCATGCAAGAGGCTCTCAATATTCCTGACCAGGGTTTCATTTCGGTCTACGACTTAACTGCATTAATAATTTAAGGTAATGCTCAGTGTCCACTGAGGTCAATGAGACTTAAGCTCATGAAAAATAAGTTTGCTGAATTAGGGTGGAAATAGAATGATGTTGGTCCGCCCTGCAGCCACGAGTGACTGGTTGGGAGGGGATGAGTTCATTTGATGTGCACAGGAAATTAAAATTGACCTTCAGATCAGCGATTTTTGGAGGGAAAAAAAAAAATAAAAAAAAGAAGCCAAGCTCTTGAAAATGAAGCCTTTGACTGTTAGAAAGGTGTGAGATCTATTTATAGCAACACATGTCGTTTCTGTACAGCGCTCAGAGTTATTTAAAGCCGGTGACAGCGCGTCTGCCCCTCTGAGGGAGCGGCTTCTCGGAGCGGAGGTCAGTCGGATCACTCACCGATGGGACCAACCCGGAGTAATCGCCGGCAGTGAGCAGGGGCTGGGTGTGGAAGTGGGAATTGTCCCGGCAGAGCGCAGCTCTGTGCAGCCGCTCCGGCGGCGCGAGGCCCAGCACGGGCCGCGCTCTGCACCTGCTCAGGAGGGATTTCGGGAACGCCGCCCTGCCCGGGCCCTGCGCTGAGGGCGTGAGGCCGTGCCAGGCCCCACGCACAGCCCGGCCCTGGCGGCGGAGGGCCGGGGGCAGCTTCCTGCTGGAATGCCAGAAGGCTGGAGCACTGAGCAGCACCCGCCCGGCAGGGACACGGAACGGTGTGATTTGGGGTGGGAACCCCCAAACTCCCTGAGAGGAGGCTCCTTGGGAATTCCCAAATAGCGTCGTGTTCCCTCCAGCTCACTGGGAACAGGGTGCTGTGTGGGAATTCCCAAATGGGCTCCCCTGGCTCACCGGGAACAGGGCGTTATTTCATTATTTGGGAATTCCCAAGTGGGCTCCCCCAGCTCACCAGGAACAGGGCGTTATTTCATTATTTGGGAATTCCCAAGTGGGCTCCCCCAGCTCACCAGGAACAGGGCGTTATTTCATTATTTGGGAATTCCCAAATGGGCTCACTGGGAAGCCGAGCAGCAGCGGAGCGTTCAGCTGAGCCTGGAAGTGGGAGGGCTCCGAGGCAGCAGTTTAATCACAGACATTTATCGGGGTCACCCGTGAGGTTTTCCAGCCTCGGCCTCTCTCCGGCGGCGTTTCCGCTGTCGCTGGGATGTGTAGGATTTTCCATTTTCCTCCACTTCAGATTTTATCTGGTGCAGGCAACTGGCATCTGCCGGCCACGGCATTTGCCCAGGAAAAAAGAACACTGCTAAGGCAGACATCACAAGCACCTCTCTTTTCACATCTGAGCACCTCTCCCTACCCTTTTTATTTGTTTGCTGTCCAATATTGGGTTCCCATCTGTGTTTTTTATAGGACAAGCTGCCTGGTTCCAGTTTATCCTCCCCAGCCCAAGACAGCACTGACACCAGCAGAAATGCCCACCAAGTCCAAAAGGCAAGTGGAGCCCCGGCACGATGGGCACCCACCCCGGGGGTCTGGGCACAGCCCAGAGTGTCCTCGAGCGTCCCCGTCACATCTGCCAGGCACGGGGAGCACCGGGCCCTCCCTGCCCTGCCCACACTCCTGCAGGGAGCTCCCAACCCGGTCCCAGCCCACAGAAGGTGATTTACATCGAGGGGGGTTGGGAATGAGCCCCAGGGAGCAGAACAAGCCCCACTTCTGGCTGCAGTCATCTGCTGCCAGGCTGGCAGGGATGGGGGATGCAGGGATGGCAGGTGGGTGTGTGCAGGAGCCAAACACATCCCTGGTGCTTTAAGGAAAACTGGATGTCAGTTATTTCTTTAATTACTGTCAATTTTTCAAGTAGAAGCCCTTGCACATTTTTCTTCCTAAAAAGTCATAAATAATGATTTATTAGCAAGAAATCAGTCATTAGTCATATCTCATTGTCTGTTTGCCCAGGAAGAGTCTCCATGATCTCCTTTTTTGCAAGCGTGTGGCAGAAACCACAGATTATCCTGGCCCTGGGCCAGCCTCCCCCACCATCCTGCCCAGGAACCTGTAGCTGAGAAGGGATTATTGGGGTTTTGATAGACAAAAACATATTGGTGGCCATGAAGCATCATGAGCTTGCTCTGGGTTAAATGAACCGTTTTCTTTGACCTGAAATGACTTCTGGCTTTCTTGGAACTGCCAGAACATTGAGAAGTCATTTAATTGCACAGCCTTAATTAAGCAACTGCCTCCAGTTATGATTTACTCTGTCATTCAGAAAATTAGACCTTCACACTGTTCCTAATTTTTGCCAGAGCTTTAAGGACGGCATTTACCAAGATCAGCTGTAGGTTGGGGTGCTCCAGCACCTGGACGCCGAGGATGGAATCGGTCAGGAATGCAGCCAGGTTTCCAGAATCCTCTCTGCAGAGCAGTGGCTAAGGGAGCTCTGAGGAGTGGGCTGCTCCACGGCCAGGTGAGCTTGCTGCTGCCCTCCTCGAGCCCCGGGCTGGTTATCTGCCTGCAAGGCTGCTGCTGCATTCTGCTGCTAGGGGCAGTTGTGCCACAGCCCTGCACACCCCAATTTCCTCCCCACCTTTGGGACAGCACTCGGATCTTACTGAAGGGCCATGTGCGCTACGGATGGAATGAAACCTTCCCACAAATTCCCAGTGCTTCCCACGCATCCCTGCCTGACATTCTGCCTTGGATCACAGAATCACAGCATCAGTGGTGGGGGGTCCTGAAAGTCCGTCCAGTTCCAACCCCCCCAACACCTCCCACTGTCCCAGGCTGCTCCAGCCCCAGGGTCCAGCCTGGCCTTGGACATTCCAGGGATCCAGGGGCAGCCACAGCTGCTCTGGGCACCTGTGCCACGGCCGGCCCACCCTGCCGGGGAACAATTCCTTCCTACCATCTAATTTAAACCTACTCTCTGGCAGTGGGAGCCATTCCCTGTGGCCTGTCCCTCCATCCCTTGTCCCAAGTCTCTCCCCAGCTCTCCTGGAGCCCCTGCAGGCCCTGCAAGGCCACGCTGAGCTCACCCCAAAGCTTCTCTGCAGGTGAACGCTCCCAGCTGTGCCAACCTTTCCTCCCAGCAGTGCTGCTCCACCCCTCTGCTCACCCTGGAGCCTCCTCTGGGCTCCTCCAGCAGCTCCAGCTCCTCCCTGTGCTGGGCCAGGGCTGGGGCAGCTCCGCAGGTGGGGTCTCACCTGAGGGGCAGGGGGACAGGATCCCCCCTCGCCCTGAGACAAAAGAGTTTGTTATGCCCCGGGGATTTCTGCAGGGCTGCTCTGGCACCCAGCACTGACACCAGTACATTTATAGATACAGATATTAAATTAAATATAAGTTTATATATATATATACACATTCAATGAAATAAATACACAGTGCGACATGTGTATTTGTAAATATGTGTGTGAGTGTGTTAAGAAAGCCTTCAGAATGGGAGAGACAGAAGGCTGGGGTATGTCTAATGGATTGCCATAATCACAGATTCTGATTCATACTCATCATCTGAAAACAGCCAGCCAGAAGATGAAATAACTCCGCATCAATCAAACACTGAATGAATATGTTATTAAGGATATTGTACACTACCAGAATCACCACGTGAGCGCTGGCTGCGTTCAGTGCCTTTCATGGGCAGAGCAGTGCTGTCAGATGAGGGTCAGTGCCTGAAACAAAACAAAGCGGGCAGGGAAAGAGGACCCAGCCCGCGTTCCCCTCCTGCGTCCTCTGTGCTCGCCGCTGCCCTTCTCTCTGAGCAGGACGGTGCAGCACGGCTTCCCTGCCCTGACCCCTGCCCCACAGTGCCCAGGCCAGCTGGGGCTGCAGGCCCCGTGGAGCCTCGGCGCTTGGCACGGCTCCTGGTGCCCAGAGCAGCCCCGTCCTTGTGCTGCCAGTCCCACGGCGCTGGCACCCACAGCACGGCCAGCACGCTGCCCCGGCCGTGCCCCTCGCTGCGGGCCCAGGAGGGGCTCTCCAGGATGGGAGAGGAGAAGCAGCTCCCGGCTCGGAGCAGAGAGCAAACTGCGGTGTCTGAGAGCACGGAGACACAAAGGCTCCGGAGTGCTGGCGTTCAGGGGAAATCATGCAGGTGCCAGGAGGGCTCGAAGAAACCATGGAGAAGGGATGAGAAAAGCAGCCCCCGAGCACAGCGCTGGCATCCTGTGTCCTGGTGCAGCAGGCTCCTCCTGGGACCCCTCTCCCACTGCTGCTCCGGTGGTCCCGTGCATGGCTGCGACATGAATGACCTGCCAAGACCGAAGGAATAAAGAGTGCATCCCCTGCTGCTAAAATCAACAGGGGTGAACATCACAAATCCTCTGGACTTGGGGAAATGTGGTTCAGACAACCAGAAGCAGAGAGCACACATTGCTTTGGGAAAAATACAAAGGAAAGAAAGGAGAAGCTGTGAACAACAGAGGCGTCGGAGATGGAGAGAGCACAGTAAAGCTTTCCTCCTGCTCTCTGGAGTTTACAAACGCTGCCCAAATGCTGTGATCCAGGCAGGAGGCTGGGAAGGACCCAGCTGATGGAGCTGCTGTAGCCAGGCAGCCAGAGTGTCTGGAGGGAAAGGTCTGGGATTCACTGAGGCACGGCCAGAGCCACGGCACGCTGCTCGTTAGCGCTCGGCTTGTTTATCACCTGCACCTTCCATTGTTCTGCTTGCTTAATTAAAGCGTGATGTGGTGCAATTCAGATGCTGTACAGACACCCATTACCACAACACTATTACCTTTATCAACCAAGCTCATCACCTCATTAAAAGAAGATGTCAATTCGGCTTGACAGGATCAATTTCCAGTACATCCTCCCTGACTAGCGTTATTTATATTACACTTCCTCGGTTTATTAATTAGAAAAGTAATTTTTGCTATTCTGATTCTTGCTAGATACTGATTTTTCTTATCGCCTTAATATTATTCTGAGTTCCTACCCCTCCTGATATTCATTTTCCCTTTGTCCCATTTATTTCTATTAAAATCTCGGCAGTTTTTCTGTAGGTCAAGTGAAGGTTCTCTGCCTGGTATTTTTTAGGCACTATCACTTCCTTTCCTGATAGTACCATACAGTGAGTGACCTCTGAAGGACTTCAGGATGTTTTTATAAAATGGATTAGAACTGTTTCCACAATTTTAATGATTTGTTTACGTTACAAAGCCTGGACTTCATCTCGGCAACACCTGTTATCACCAGCAGGCTGTGATCGCCGGAATCGCAGCTACACCCAGTTCTGGGGGCGTTAGAAATTTCTCCTTAATGGATAAATAAGTCCTGAGACAAACTGTTACTGGGAAAGCTCCCTCTCCTGCTGGCAGATGGCATTCCTGGGGCACGTCTCCCCCAGAGCAGCGTCCCTCCGGCTGGGAAACACCTCCAGGGTCCTCAGCGCCGGCCTCTGACCCATCACCCCGTGTGCACTGCTCACCAAGTGCCAGCTCTGGGCGCCATCTGAGCACCTCCAGGCACGGTGGGCAGAGTGTTCCACTGCCTGACCGCCCTCCTGGTGAAGAACTTTTCCCAAATATCCACCCTGAACCTCGCCTGGTGCAACTTGCAGCTGTTTCTCCGGGTCCTGTCGCTCGTCCCCTGGGAGAAGACCTGACCCCAGGAGCCCTGTGCTCCCTCCAACAATAATTCTGTAGAGCTCACCTCATTTCAGGGGAGGCTGTTCTGTCAGACAGGGCTGCGCACCTCTGGGACCATCCTTCCTCCTAACTGCTGTAAGATCCCTGCCAGGGGCCCCCCAGGCTTCCCAGGGTCACCCCAGAGACTCCCAGAGCTGCCAGCCTGGAAGCTGCAGGGTGAGAGCATCCTTGGGCACCGGTGGATGGGAAACAGCAGGGAAGTAGGAATTAGGAGTAACATAAGAACTGCATTTTTACTGGAAAAAAAAAATAGGGTTTCTGTTAATTGCTAAGGTTTTGCACTGGATCACAATTTATTGCCATTTTGTTTTCCTCTAAGTGTAGGGTGTAACATGGCAAATTGTAAGTAGGAATAACAATCCACTCACTTGGCTATAAATATAATAAATAAAACATGTTGTCACTGTGATTATCAGAAATAATAAAGCACTTGACAGAAAACCCCGAAGGTGTCTTTCCTCCTGACTCTCCAGAGGATCTGGGCAGTTTCACCTTGGATATTTGATCTTGTTTCTTGGGTTTAAAGTGTGACATTTCACTAAAGCTGCCCTTGCTGGAGTAATTGTTGCCGGGGATAAAGACAACTGCAAACTCTGAGGCAGTGGATGGGTAAAGCAACACAAATCCTTTCGTGTCAGTGAATATCATGTCTGAAATGTGATAATAGATCTGATTTTGTATCATTTAGGAGCACGAAAGGGAGTTTTTCTGCTTGAATTAACACATAAGATGGTATTAAAGCTTTTCAGTTAAACTCATAGTCAAATAGATATCAAGAAAACTCTACTTTTATTTTATTGGTGATGCTGTGCATAAAATTATCCAGGCATCGCAGGGAAGGAGTGTGAAATCAGCCCAAAGTTTCCTCCCTGAATGGATGCCTCTTCCTTTTCAGAGTGTGCAGCTGTTTAACAGTGACATTTAATAGTGTATTGGAATAATTGCTGGAGTTTACTGCTCATTACTTCTTTAAAACCCCAGGAATACAGTAACAGTTCTTTGATTTTTTTTTTAATATGAAAATAATTTTCACCATAGAGGTTGAAGGAAAACACGTGCTCTGTGCTTATAATTTGATAAAGTCGTCGCTGTTTCTCTGCTCTATCTTAATTCTTAGAATTATCACTTCAATTGCAGTTGTGCAGGCTGTAGAAGGAGGACTTTAGAGGCGAGACATTAGTTCTTCGCAGCGAAGCGCTTGGGGGCACTCCTGCTGCCCTGCCAGAGCTGCAGTGCCAGCAGTGCCCGCCGGGAAGGGCTCTCAGGGCACATCCGCAGCGTTCCTGAGCCTGCTCCAGCCCCGGGCTTGTGGCTGCTGGCAGTCCTGGGGCTCTGGGGCTGCTGCCCCGTGCCCGGCTGGGCCGGGGGCTGTGCTGGGGCTGCTCCCCTGCCCAGGGCCCTGCTCCTTCCCTGGGCACACTCAGCTCAAGGGCACGGGCCCTGTACGCTGACAAACATCCTCCACCAGACAAGGACAGGGCACAGTTATGGCTCTCACTCTCCAAGTGGTCTCTGATCTTCATCACTAAAGATGAAGATGGCTAAAAAACGAGGAGGTGATACAGCATTTCTGCAGAGGAAAGGCCTCTGAAACCTCTCCCTTCCTGACACTGTGATTCACTAACAGAATTGCTTTTAAAAAATCAAATCCATCTCCCTGCAATGCACTGCCTGGTCACCTGATGGACTTTGGCATCGTGCTCTGAAGTGAAATGCAGCTTTACTGGTTTTCACCCTCTGGATAGTAAATTATTGTGCTCATCTAACATTAATTAGCTTTAAAATAGCAAAGAGCCTTTTCTGTAACACACAGAGGTGCTGGAGCATGTCCAGGGNCAGGGGGGGCCCAGCAGGAATTTCCCCATGGAAAGGGGAGTCAGGGCTGGGCACTGCCCGGGGAGGGTTGCAGTGCCCATCCCTGGGGGTGGCACTGAGAGCTCTGGGCTGGCTGGGGATGGGGCACAGCTGGGCTTGCTGATCCTGGAGGGATTTTCCCACCTCACTCCTCCTGGGATTCCTCTGCGGTTGCTTTTCAAGCAAGAGCTCTTCACCAGCTCCACTGCCCCTCCCTGGACACAAAGCCAGGGCTCGCTCTGGGTGTCAGTGAGGGCAGGTTTCTCTTTCATACATGTGTGCCAGAAAGAGTCTCTCAGCACAAATATTATTCACTTCTAAATTCTTTTTAAGCTTCAAGTTGTTCAGCAGTGAAAGGAGAGAGCAATCTAATCAGAGCAGTACTTGCTACATTTTGAAGCGAGAGCAGTCTCACAATTCGCAGGCTCAATCATTTTCCAATCACAATTAACGTCATGTTAGCTAAGGAGTCATGAGAGAAAAAGAAAGGGATGGGCACTCAGGAAGGGAGACGTGGCAAAGGCTCACATGCTGCTCGCTTCCAGGGCTCCTGAGCTCCCATCACTGTATGATCAAAGCCCTCCTCGTGCAGAACTGCAGAAACCAGGCAGACAGCCCCCAGTGAGGGGGGGAAAACCAAAGCAAACCTTCCACAGCGTCCCCAGCTGAGAACCGTGACATTCCCAGGGTTGTTTCTTTCTTTTCCCCAGCTTCCCTGGAGTCAGTGGAGGCTGCAGGCAGGGAGGGGGCACAGGAGCTTGGCCAGTGGGAGGGAGCTCTGTGCCAGGCTGGCCACGTCCCGCTGAGCCCCTCTGAGCCCCTCTGGGCAGGGAGCTGCTCTGCCAGCACCGAGGCCAACTCTGCCGTGGCACCTCCTGCCTTCCAGCAGCACGCCTGGATGGGACACAGTAGAATTCCACCAAACTTTAAGACACAGGATTCATGGCGAGGCTGGTCAGAGGGCGGCACACTTCCATCCTCTGGCAATTCCAGCTGTGCCACATTCCAGGCGTAATTGCCATCCCGTGGGGATTGTGCTCACCCGTGTCAGAGCTCGACTGAAGGCAGTGAGCTGCTGTCTGCAGAGAGCAGCATCAGCCAGAGACTCCCTGGGCTCGCTGCTCTGCAGAAGGCAAACACCCGGAGCATCTCTTCCCCGGGAATTTGGAAGATCTGAAGCGAAACGTGAGTCCAACAGCATAAAGGAAGAAAGGTGAGAAGTTAGTTAACAAGAAGCAAACATGAAGTGATGTGGTCACATTTGTCAGCTGCTGTTATAACCCTATCGCTCAGGGTTTTCCCACATAAAATCATTTCAAATTGAAATTAAGCCTCCCGAGCCCTGCAGTTATCCCAGCTGACAGCCCGAGCCGCCGCCGGTGGGCCCGCACTGCCATTTCATCAGCAGCTGTCACCTCCTGCAGGCACAAGGACTCGGAGGATAAGGAGGAATTATCTCCTGACATCAGGCACAGGTGCTGGCAGGAAACAAGTGGCTCATGGCTCGGGCAGGGCAGGCAGGAGCCTCACCTGAGCCTTGGGGAGCGAGCACTGTGCAGGAGGAGCCTCCAGGACATAGAGCGTTCCAGGAAACTGGGAGTGCTCTGGAAAATGGGAGTGTTCTGGAAAACCAGGAGTGTTCTGGAAAACAGGAGTGCTCTGGAAAATGGGAGTGTTCTGGCAAACCAGGAGTGTTCTGCAAACCAGGAGTGCTCTGGAAAATGGGAGTGTTCTGGCAAACCAGGAGTGTTCTAGAAAACAGGAGTGCTCTGGAAAATGGGAGTGTTCTGGAAAATGGGAGTGTTCTGGAAAACAGGAGTGTTCTGGCAAACCAGGAGTGTTCTGGCAAACCAGGAGTGCTCTGGAAAATGGGAGTGTTCTGGAAAACAGGAGTGTTCTGGCAAACCGGGAGTGTTGTGGGCAGGACAGGACAGGCAGGAGATGCCCCAGGACAGGCCGAGCTCCCTCTGTCCATCCCTGCACACAGCAGGGCAGGGATGAAGGGCGGGCAGCCCTGCCTACCCCAACCCTCTGCTGGGCACAAGGCACCTTTCCTGCAGCATTTGCTCAAACCTGAAATCAGCCTTTCCCTGCTCCCACTTGATGCCCATTGGGTTCCCATTTATCATCAGCCTAATGATTTTAGTAATATTGTAAATTAAATTATTTGAGCATTGCTGCTCTGGACCCCCAGGTTTTACTCTACTTAGTGCTAATGTTTTGAGTCATCTCTGACTTTAAAGCAAATTTTGGTATGGGCTTAACAAATGATAATTCCCATGTATCTGCAGGATCTGTTTTCTTTTTCAATGCATTAATTTTCCATCCTCAAATTGAAATGAAAGAAAATAAAAATTTCTAGCACATTTTAAAGTCATTTTGAATTAGTAAAGCTATTTTGCGTTAATGAAATTGAAATGTTGTCATGATGATAATCTTCAAAAGTCTTTATTTTTGTAAGTGTAAGCACTAATGGCTTTGCTTGGACAAGCTCTTTGGGAATGGAAGATCAAAAACGTTCCTTTTAAACTGTTGGAACAAAATGTGTCGCTTGACTGAAATACTTGATTTCAGTGTTTTAAAACCAAAATTTTATTGAACTTTATTTGATGTTTTAAAACAAACCTGATTTAAATGACAATAGAATTTTGCATTGAAAAATCATTTGACTTTCAAACATAACTAACATGGAGAAAACCATCAAGAGAGAGCTTTGAAGTGTCCGAATGGCCTGAATCAGCTGAGGCACAGGCAGAGCCCGGCATCCGTCAGCACTTCGGAGCAGCCCTGGCTGCTCGGGGCAGAGGGACAGAGGGAGGGACGGGGCTGCTCCTCACAGGCAAAGGGAGCCAGGGAGCAGCACCATCCCCACGAGCTCCTGTCCCCGCCACCAGGGCAGCGACTCGGCCCTCCTCTTTGGGATGTGCCGGGATTTGCCTTTCCCCAGCACGGGGGGAAGGCAGCTCTGCAGAGGAGCTGTCCTCAAGGGCCTGCGAAAGCAAAGAAAATTCTCCAAGAGATTGTGTGCGTACCTGAAGCTGGTCCTGTAATGTGTTTGAACACTTTTTAGATCGGAAATCTCTTAATTAGTCCAGTTACACTGATGCAGAGTGCTCTGCATGGGATTCAGCCATCCCTAAAATTATTTGCTAAAATGAATTAGTAGAGAAATGACATTATTTATTAGAATTTTATCTAAAACTAGGCCGTGACATCAGGAGAACCAAGCTACAGGTATTTTAACATCAACAGCTCCTGGCATGACATGAGAGCCGTGTGCGAGCAGCGAAACCTTCCCAACAAGGTGTATAAAACTGCTGCCCCCTCCAAGGAAACCCCCTTCTGTGAGAGCAGCCCCTGAGCCCATGGGGTCCCTTGGGGGGCTCAGCCCTGCTCAGCCTTGCAGTGCCACACTGCTGGTGTGTGTGAGAGCAGCCCCCCAGCCCATGGGGTCCCTCGGGGGGCTCAGCCTTGCAGTGCCACGCTGGTGTGTGTGTGTGAGAGCTGCCCCCCAGCCCATGGGGTCCGTTGGGGGGCTCAGCCTTGCAGTGCCACGCTGCTGGTGTGTGTGAGAGCAGCCCCCCAGCCCATGGAGTCCCTCGGGGGGCTCAGCCCTGCTCAGCCTTGCAGTGCCACGCTGCTGGTGTGTGTGTGAGAGCAGCCCCTCAGCCCATGGGGTCCCTCAGGGGGCTCAGCCCTGCTCAGCCTTGCAGTGCCACGCTGGTGGGTGTGAGAGCAGCCCCTGAGTGCCAGCAGCCAGGGGAATGGAGGGGAAAGCCAACAGCCCCAGGGGCTGCCGGCCTGCAGCCCACACCTGTGTGCTCAGGAGCCTCCAGGGGTCAGAGGAACCTCCTCTCCAGCTGCCAGGCTGGGCTCTGCTCAGCTCCTCTGCCTGGGCACCACCACGGGTCACTCGCCAGGGCGGGAAGAGCCCTCTGGGGCGCGCCAGGCCGAGCGCAGCCCAGCACCCCCGCGGCACACGGCCACGCCGTGTCCCCAGGTGCCACCTGCGCGGCTCTGAGCCCTCCCCGGGCGGGTGGCAGCGGCAGTGCCCTGGCAGCCGTGCCAGCCGTGGGAAGGGGCGGCTGCAGCCGTGGCCAGACGTGCCTTGGGGCTGCCCCGCCGCGGCACTGGGCTGGTCCGGGCACCCCGGGGCCCAC
>VWZN01021230.1:5385-25402 GCA_013396955.1 Regulus satrapa
CTTCAGCTCTAAAACCAAACCCAAAAAAAAAAAAAAAAAAAGTATTTTTAATACAAATTTATTTTTGCTTCCCTAGGGTAAAAGTTTAGTGCTGCACCTCTTCCCACAAAGAAACTTATTCAAGCTTCTAATTGTTATCCACTTTAAAGTCTAAAACCCACATTATTCTTATTAGAAGGAATAAGAGAACAATTGTGTTTAAAAAAAAAAAAAAACTTCATGCAGAAAGTACACACTTAATGAAAAAGCTGCTAAATCAGAAGGTTACCTGATGTCTTGTGTGTGCAACAGTGAATATTTGTCCTGGTTTCTTTAGATAAGAAAAATTAGATGAGCAGTCTTCCAGGTACTGTCTGCTTAGCTTACGTTCTTTACTCACTAAGTGATGTGAAACAAGTTATTATGAATGAGATTTCTTCTACCATATGGAGGACTGAAAAAAAAAATATCTTCTCCCACATTCACTTTTTACACTCTGGGCAATGACACTTGGTCTTTAAATGAAATCAACAGCCAGAGAAGCAAAAGCACATACAAAAACCTGTTGAAGTTGAGAAAAATATTCACTTCAAAATTTGATATACTTGAATTCTGTTGCCTAAAATATCAGCTATGGTCAAGGGTATTGGAAGCAATCTAAGTAAGAAAAATTTGTTCATACTTTCATAGAGTTTCTAGCATATCTATGACAAATATCTTGTTTGCTCTACCTTGAAACCAGGCTTTCAATCTTCCTCATTAATCCAGATTTGTCTTAATATTAATCATAGTACTGAAATGTCCTTCCTCTGCCAACAGGAATGACTATGATAAGTAGCAATGACTCCTCTGAGAAAGAGTTAATTTTAATTAATCAAGACATCCATCTGGCCTTTAAGAGAAAAAATGTGGATTGTCTCAAGGATCACTTGTTCTAAAACTCCTTCCTCATAGTCATTAAATGATTCCAAGCCTAGGCAAGTAACAGGAAAGTTTAAGAAGAGAGTGAGTAGACATGGAATAAAATGAATCAAAAATGAGGAGAGAAGATGGGGTCAAATTTTCAGGGCTTATTTTTCTTTTAATATAGTGTGAAAAAGAAGAAAAGACTATTCAAAATGTCATGGAGTTAATGAATGCCCACTCCCTTGAACCCATGTGTAAATTATGACTGTATAGCTGACAAAAGCGTTGAGGACTTCATTTATGTAAATATAGACTGTAATTTTACAGGTTTAGTACAACTGTTTTTAAGCAAACAAATATGAATTCTTATCTGTAAGTGTGAAATACTCCTTTTTATAAATTAAGAAAAGCATGCTAAATGTAAAACTGAAGTTATACTTTTTGAGTTTCTCTTGTGAGTCTCCTAACATTACAGTTAACACTGGCAGTGATAACAATCCTTTTCATGTACATGCCTTTTCAGAAGACTGTATGGCTCCATACAGAAATAATTCTGTGCTTGATTCTTGTATAGCTATGATCTTTTGGAATAACTGCATCTTTACTACACTTAATTCAAGAGAAAGGAAATTTCTAAAGCAAAGGAACTAGCTGAAACAGTGCTGAGGTCATTCTCCAAGACTATAGTACTAAATCAGCTGCTTTCTCCATTTTGTATGAAATGATATCAATTACTCCTTGCTAAACATAATAAAATGTATTCAGTTGCTCAAAAGGTGCTATTTCATTACATGATAGGGAAACATGGAAAGGATTATTGTTCCTTGTTTAAAAGCATCTTCTCAAGCATGAGGTCAGTGGAAACCTGCCCAGATGTTAGTTTATACAGAAACATTTTGAACGCTCTTTCAGATGAATGGCACCTAGCCAACACACCTGCCCCATGAGGAAAATACACAGGTGTAACTCAGCTAATTAAAAAGAGTATGTAAACGGTGTCAAAGAGGGAAAAAGGCAATGTATCTAGCCCAGAGCCATCTGACCCTACAAGGCTTTCCAAGGACTGATGAAAAGGTCACCAAGCTGCTGTATAAATATATCCTTTCCTTCTTTTTATCTACTATGCTACAGATGAATTGGAATATCTCTTCAGCCACAAGAAACAGACATTTCTGTCACTGAGTAGTTAACCCTGAAAAGAGTATTTTAGAGTATTTTTGGAACAGTAATAAAAGCTCTGGTATTTGCCAAGCCAACAAAGTAGACTACACTACTTCCAGGAAGGTTAAAAACATTTTAACTGACGATTTACTTACTAAAAAACCAGTTCCACACAGGATTTAGCCTGACCATACAAAATAGGTTTGGATCAGAAAACCATGTTCTTGGACATATTCACAGGGGAGAAAACAGAGTTCTATTACTCTTTTCCACAGTCTCCACCTTCCTTAGCTGCAGGAGCACCTGAGCCTATATAGCTTTTGTTTTTCCAATCACCTCCTTTTCTCATATCAGCAGCCAGTTTTAAGGGACCAGGATGGTGGAGCAATCCCTATTGGCAGGAGCAGGCAGGTGGCTGCCAGCTCCATCCCTGTCGGTGGATGCATTGATTCTTCCTTTGACTGCTAGCTTTCAAGTTGAACAGATTCTTTTACTCAAAATTTAATTTCAATTTTTTAAATTTTTCACTATGGTCCAGTAGATCTATTCTCTTCTGCACAGTGGCTTAATACTGGTAGCTTTCACACATTACTTTCTAACCTAAAAAAATAAAAATGAATAATTAGTTCAATTCACAAGTTGCTGTATTTTACTGAGGATCAGATTCAGAAACTGAACAGGAGAAGGAAAAAAATTGCAGTTGCCCTTCATTTACAGTGGACCACACAAAAAGCCTTGATTAAAGGGTTGTTCATGGTTTATTCAAGAGGTGAGAACCAAACACCGCAGCTGGAGGTTATCTATTTCTTTTACAACAAAACAAATCTAATAAGAGAAGAGTTGCTAACAAGATCTCATAAGTCTTTTCTTGTGGACAAAAATCTGATAAAACCTGCCCATAGATTTTTTAGAGTTTCATAAATTAAAGTTTTCTTGCAAAGCATACCAGTTGGAAAAGTATTCTCAATTTAATTTTAAAAATATATATTTTTGGTCTACCCAGCTGCTAGTAGTTGCCAGCTCTCTTTCAGCTGTTTGACAACATTCCACCTCATCCCAGCAGGTATGATGCTGTGTTGTAAGTGCTGCCATGGAAATTGCAGACACCTAGGGGGACAGGTAAATAAATGCTGCTTTTTTTAGTGTATATATAATGGTTTCCCAAGTGGGGAAACAGTGTATAACAGTATCCCAGCAAAGTGGGAGACAGTAAGCTATAATACTGAAAGAATCAGTAGTGTGTACTCTCAAAAACATCAAGGTTGATATTCTGAATGCCTTCCACAGTATTGCTAGAAAAATGGAGTCTAACACATATTTTCCAATTAAGAATTCTTCTACAATACTAAGTAATTAAGTATCATAGTCTTCATGTGTAATAAACAGCAACTTTCCAAAGCTGAAAAAATTAATAATGACGCACATGCAGTGCCTGAAAAATTTGGAATGTACTTCCACCACAGCAGATTCAATTACCTAAGCTAAAATCAGTAATATTGATGTAGCCATGATATTGCAAAGACAGTAAAGATTATAGTGAAAGTCAAATATTTAATAAAAATGGTTGGGAAAGAAACAACTCTAAGGCAGAGAAGAATCAGAAGGATAGCAACTGCAGCTGAAAGTTCATTTGCTTTCTACAGCTACATTCAATGAGTCTGGTAGAAGAAATTAGGTCTTCTTATAATTGAGCCACATCAGATTTAAAGCTCTTCAGCAGCTTTTGGCTACCTTTGAATCCACACAGTTACATTGGTCTAAACATACCCTAACAATCCTGTGTTTTGGATTGCGACATCAAAAAGCTATCAGTAGAGCAAATACTTAATCTAGAGTGAATGGTGAATGTAAGTGTATGAGTAGCAACTGAGGGGTAAAAAATCACTAAGAAAATTTTCAGCTTTAAAGTAAAATAAGAAGTATTTCTAATGTTTTAATATCTTAAATATTGGTATATTTTTACTTTCTTTAAATTATTTTCTGTTTAATAAAAAATTTATTAATGTGTTAAAAAGTAAAAATTTGCACTTGCTTTTGCTGGTGTGTTGCACTTGACCAATACTGGAAGCTAATATTATTACTAAGTTGAGTGTGCTTACGGAGGAAGCCTGTAATATAGGAAAAATATGCCAGTTTGAAAAAGAAGGGGAGCTTTCAAGTTCTTGGGGAATTTTCTGTGGAGAAACTGTGGCTGAAGAGAAAGTTTGATGAAGAAAGAGTTTGGATAAAGTACTTTGGAAGTATGGATGGTGCTAAGATATATATTTATACACAAGGCTCCTTCTATGAAAAATGTTTAATGATATTGTACCTCTGGTCACACATAACTCTCTGCAATTCTTCCTCTTAAAGAAATTGATGTTATGAATGTAAGATAGGTCTTAAGAACTTTATTAATCAAATCCTTCATGGCACATTCACCTGAAATAGATGGCATGATAAGGATTACATTTTTTTAATGTGTTGTTGATTATTTCTTCACATAGTCAAGAAGGAGATAAGAGAGAAAAACAAGTGACTGCCCATGTATAGCAAGAAACAATTGCATCCAGCTCAGAAGCATGAAAAGGCATAATAAATAAATATTTTATTGATCATAAGGGAAAAAAANCAGGTAAAATCTGATAGGTGTTATACATAACCATAATGCATAAACTCAATTTACTTCTTGGAAAATGTCAAATTACAGTAATCTCATATCTAAGAAATGAAACAACACAGGTGTGAATTGTTGATGAAATTTGGAGGAGGTGATTTCAGGCAGCTGATCCCGTTGTAGGGGATGGCCTCTGCTTGTCTCCAAGGGGTACCCAGTGAATGAGCTCCCTCTGATCAGGTCCCCTCCAGATCTCCAGCCGATCCATGAGGCACAGCCACCCTAGCCGAGCCTACTTCTATTCTGAGTTTGACAGCAACGTTTCTTTCTCTCCTGGTTGTCTTTCCCATTGGCGGCAGCACGTTAGGAGAGCAGGCGTGATGCTCCTCTGCTCAGGATTCAGCAGTGCCAGCCAGGGAAGCCAGCACCAGAGCTGCCACCCCACCTGCCACAGCAGACCCTGCCTGAATCCCTGCCACCACTGCGAAACTGAGGAGATTCGTGCAGAACTGCGCAAAACTTTTCAGTAGCTTATCTGTGTCACTTGGAAGTGCAGATTTAAACTGGATACCGCTATTCACAAACCACTGTGATCTCATAAAGTTATAAAATCCTGAAAATTTAAAATAATACTGTTTCTCTAGAAAAGAAAAGTGCAGGGAAAATGCTAAAAAATATTTTGACTTCTATTTCTTAAAAGGAAAACAGAAAAAAACCAAAAATCAAACCAAACTTGAATATACTTTATACTTTATACTTCAATCTTCATGACAAGAAAGCAAAAAAAACTTTTTTTTTTTTTACTGCCTGACTTTTCTGTTGTTCCACTGCTTACAAAAGGCTAGTGATATGACTTTAATAATTTGTAAGGCAATACACAATCTTTAGAAAATAACATAAGTCTGCTTCTTACCTCATATTGTTAGACTAACATAAGTCGGTAACAGGAATGGTATTGTAATAATCAGTTATTTTCTAATCTCTGCAGCTAGAGTTTGGCTTTACGAACAGTATGGCAAAAGCCACCTCCCAAAGACAACAACTAAGAAAAGGCCTCAATTCACTAAAGACACACTAAATTAATTAATTTTTAATTAGATTTATTACATAAATGAGTTTCTTATAAAGTACATGAAACTTAATTTTTGTTTGGAGATTCTGGACTACATATTTGATGACAATAAACTGAATTTCTGGACAATTAATCTTTTCTGTTTGAAAGTTTTATATCTCCCTGTTCAAGCCTTGCATTTAGAGTTCCTCTGAAAATTTGACATCACTTGCAAAGATTTATGAATCAAATGACCTTGCTGTTGGGACAGGGGTTTTTTTCAGTGTTGTTGGGCCTTTGGCATGCTGGAATTAGACACATGACATTTAACTTAATAGAAGCTTACTGGAGAAACTATAAGGCAGCACAATCCTAAATATAGCTGGAATTAGTAAAATCTGTGCCCTAGCTTTTAGCTACTGAGGTGCTATTTTGAGGATCACATCAGCGTTACACAACTTCTTTCGTCAGTGCTAGGTATCACAAGACTGAAATGAGAATATAAATGTTAAGAAGTCGTGCTTTTGGGACTGAGAAGCTGTTGTCATGCAAAGCAGAGAAGCACCAATGGGTGCTGTTGTAGGGGCAGAAGCAACAATTCTTTCCAAGTCACTTTTCTTAACTTCCAGGGTTCCCTATCCTGGCCATTGTTCACAAAGTTAATATCACATGATATACGATGTTAGAAATCTCTCTTCTTAGTTGGATTAGCTTTTAGACATGAGGTCCCCAAAGAATATCCAAAAATTCACAACTTGGAATGCACATCCATTGTGAGTGAGCTGGCTTACCCATGGAACGGATTGGACCGTCACTTACAGGGGGATACAGCACAGACTCCTCAGTGGTGGCAAAGGAGCTTTGGCAGCCCCTGCCTGCTTCCTTCAGCAACACATAAAAGATCCCAAAGTGTGGCGGGTAGGGCTGCTGTAGCAAAAGAATTTTGCAATTTCTTTCCCGGCCCTTCATTGCCAGGTGCTGTGAACACTGGGGATAGCTACACAGATTTGGAGAGACTTGAGGAGACAATGTGAGCTTATTTTGTTCCATATTATTTTCCTTTTTCTAGCAAATTTGTCTCAGTGGGAGAATATGCATCTATTTTTTAAGGGCTCCGCTCTAATACTTTCAGGGATGTAATAATTGTTAAGGGGTTTTTTTTCTGATAGATATTCTAGAAGCAACACTGTATCATGCTCAACAGACCAGCTCAATGGTCTAAAAGTGTTTCCAGTTCTCTGTATTGCACAACTTCATTTACTCTGAGTAAGTAACAATTTAAAATGTATTGTCTGAGTTCACCACCTAAGGTGACATGATATGGAGGGTTGCCACCACTAGCTGATGTAGATTTTATAGCAAACCCCTGTTTCTCAAATGCCGTGTTGTTGTTTAAACTCTGGTGACAGTGACTGAAACTGGTAGATTGCCTTCTGGTAATATTTCTATTGGACAACATGACAAGTTGAATTATGCTGTATAAAAAATTCTACCACAGCTTTTAGAAAATTGTTTTTGTCAGCTAAGAAATTATTGATTGAGTAAAAAAATATTTAAAGTCAGGCAGTAAGAAAACTGGTGAAAAGGTTAGGTATAGTGTACTTTCCCAGAAATTGTCCCATAAATTCTTCAATTATCAGCACTAAAACTGTGATATCACTGAAAATTTCAGGTTTAGGTCTCTAGCTACAGAATATATGCTTTAGGAGACTCAATTTTGGTTGTACGGTAGACAAAATAATAAATAAAATTTCTTATGGAATTTAAATTATATTAATGAAGCTTTTTTACATCCTTCTAAGTTAAAGGAAAACAAAAATTTATTTAATTTGCAGGTAAAATGCAAGAGTCAATTTATATGTCAAGAAAGCTAAGTTAGAAGGAAATAGTGTACCTAGAAAAAGCAGCGAGTTCTGGGCTTTCAGAGACATAATTATTACTTCATAAACATCTTCAAAATAATACTGTTAACAAAAGCCTTGCACAAAACAAGAAAACACGTTTCCAAGAATAATGAATGGGACCCGATTTAACTTCATATGTATGAAAAGTGTTAAGCTCTGGAACAGTGTTTCTAAGGCAAATTGTACAGCTTAATGTGTGAGTGTGGAGACACATAAAAGTTGCAGAGGGGATACAGGGAGAGGAGTTGATTGTCAAGACATGGCCCAGGCTCTGGGCTCTTTATTCAAGCTCTGCATTGGATGCAACAGCTGTCTTTCTGCTTAGTACAGACTGTAAGGATGGGATCTTTCAAGAAACCGGCAGGATATTTTCAGTTAGGATGTCTAAATAGTGGATTTTGTGGGTTATACTACATACATCTGTGTTACATATTGACTCTAATTCTTATTTGTCCTATGAATGCAATTCCATGAGACCTTATGGCTTAGGGCCTTCAATTCTCCCCTAGACTCTGAAAAAGTATCTTACTGTTTCAAGAAAACTGTAGATAATCCCATTTCTCAAAACCTGTCCATTTCCAGATTAATCCTTCATTGCCTAATTTTCTTGCTCTGTGGGGCCTGATAGTGCATTTATGTAAAGATCTGTTAGCTTCCATGAGAGCAGTTGTTATGCAAGTACTGCTGAGCTGATGCTCTGCTGCATTTTAAAGCTTTCCTTGTGCCTGCCACTGCTCTAGGATTCTCAGAGGTTTCTGAAATGGCGTGTATACAGAATGTGTGAGCTGTGTGAGCTATGTGAAGAGTTCAAGCATAATGTCTCTTCTACCTTCAGCTGCTTTCAATGTCTAGGAATTTATTTAGTTGCATATTCTAGCCCCAGATTTTTTTTTCTTTAACAATATGATAATATCAGGCTATTGGTGTAAATACACATGCAATTGTCAGTTAACCTCATGCTATTATTTTCAGACTGCCTGCGGCACTGTATCAGTACTGTCAGAGAAAAAATACCACAGAACAAGGTATTTCCACATTCTTTTCCATGAGCCAAGACACAAAATGGGCTCATTACCAATATGTGGCTCTTTACAGTTCAATATTAATATGTCTGCAGCTATCCAAAAAGCATAGAGTACATGTGCAATTCAATAAAATGTAAACATGTGCTCCTGAAGAGACCAGGTGCTGCCAAAAAAAGAAATATGAAAAGTCAGTGTGCAAAACTGTTCAGAAAGCCTTTGGCCTAATTTCAGTACAACTTCCTTGATTCAGAAAAATTGCAGCTGGTGATGGCAGCTGAGGCTGCTGCCCAGAATTGCTTAAAGTCATTAGGTACCTCACTAGTGTACTGCACCTGAGGACTAACGAGAAAAAAATAAAATCTGTTTCAATTCCACCTTTGCTGCAAATAGGCAGAACGGACTTGTTTAAAATTATTTATGACATTTAACTAATGTAGCTAAATGCATCCCTACAGTACCTCACGAATGAAGATGGCCTTCTGTGTCAATTGCACCACCTGTAAATAGTGATGATTATAGACACTTACCTCACAGGGATATTGTCAGGACACATCAGTTAATGTATGTGTGGTGCCTTAAAAACATAAAATGCTACATACTGGGGAAAAAAATAAAATCATTAAGATGGTTTTAAAAGACCATTTTAGACATATTTTCTCTTTTTGTATACATGCCTCTGTTGATAACAGGGACTCCTTATGTTCCTCAAGAGGGGAGTAATACACACAGGTTTAAACTCTGTGGGACCATATCTCTTGTTATTAGACCTCAAAAACTCAGTCACAGGGCATCTGGAGCTTTGCTATTTAAAGTTCTTGTAACAAATTTTTAAGTTTAAGTAGACAAGATTGGATACAGGTGGCTATTACCATATCGTGTCTATTACCATACCTAATACTTGTTTAAAACGTTATTATGAATCAGTAGTAACTTTATTTCATTGCTGTATGTCCTTATGTTATGGATGGAGTTTTTATATCCTTCAATGTCATGCAAGATGTAATCACCTCCCATAAAAGGTGCTCCTATTGTAGACATTGACAGACTGTCATAATTATGAGACATATATTTTCATGTGGAGTAATGGTGGTAGTCAGGCTAATTTTTAGCAATTCCAAAGTACAGTAGGCCTTGTGATACTTTATGAAGACAAACCTCCATTATATTTTTGAGGTAGGTGAGATAAGAGAGGTCAGAAGTTCTATGTAAAAAAGGTAGATCTTCTGAGTGCCATCTAATACTCCAGACACTGAACTACTCTGATGAATTTTCAGTAAAGTCATAATTGCACAGTAAATATAGTCCTCTGTATTTACATTTGAGGGGGATGGACATGTAAAGTCATATTTTATAAAAGTCTAAATAGCCTATATTTTGTGGAAATATCCTTTTAAAAATTTTATTTTTATGAAAGCGCACTTACATCTGGATTGTGAGAGGGACATTGTAATATATAAAAAGTAATGCCATCTTTTCTGGGATGGGGTGGTTCTTAACAAAGATACAATTCTATGTTGGAATTCAGATACTATGGTGGTTAATTTCCTGTAGGAAGTCTTATCAAGATTGTTCATACAGTTTGTGGGAAGAGGTAGTTGTGTAGTTTTTCTGCCAGACATGAAATGATTACTTCCTGAGTGAAGCTGTTCCCTTTCTTAGCCATTACTCTGTCCTCTGAAAACATTTCCAAGGTAGGGAAGTCTGATCAATTAACTGGCTTTCAGGACATTGCAAGTTTTAGCTCAGTAGATTAAGAAAAACAGAGCCCAAAACTATCAGCAAGAACCTTTTCCTCTCTCCAGCTTTAATTGTTCATGTTTATCTGTTAAGTCCACTGAAAATAATAAACTGAATGAGAATCCACCCTGCTAACAAGAAAAATACACTGAAGATGATAAAGTGGATTATTTAACAGATACCTGAATGCCTGGGCTATGTCACCTGTTCCTCATTTTAAAAACAGAGAGGGGAAATATCCAATAGCCAATCACACATTACTCCAATGTCTTGTTGCAATTAGTAATCCTGTTAGGAGGGAAAAGACTAGGTTTAAGGATGCAGAAGAATAACTTGAAAACATTTCACCTGTCTGAGAATGCCAGACCATCACATAATTTTCTGTTTGTTTTCTCTAACTCTTTTCTATTGAACTGCTTGACATCAATAAATTAAGGTTATTTGGAATAGGAACCATAATCTAGGTTCATATAATAGAGCCAGTATTTATCACCTCTCTTTTTGGACAGCGTAGTCACGTCAATGATATAGAGAATAATGCAGCTATCTTGTGATACTGCTTTTCACTTACCTGTGTTATAGTGCTAAAGATCTGGCTGTCAAAAGCAGACAACAAAACTTTGACAGGTGTGATACTGCCACTCCTGCACCTCACTGTTGGACTTGGATGCCTAACATGACAGCAAAGGACTTGTGATTTACCTGCAGCTGCTGGCTGCTGCCTGGCTGTGTAGCACCACGGCCTTGTTTTTAAAGGAAAGCATGTACCCTTTAAGCTTACAAATAGGTGACTCCCGTTTTAATGGTCAGGGTGCAATTTGTTCCTTGTTGTTTAAAAATAAAGCTTCTCATGCTCAGGATGAGAAAACTCTCATACCTCTGAGAAAACACAACTTTAACTCTGTGAGCTCATTCAACTATGAATAGAAATACCCACCTGTCAGTCAGTCAAGGTAGTTTAAAATACCTGTTCTGCAAAAGCCTATGTGTCATTATAGATTTAGCAGTACGAGCAATGTTCTCTTTGTCAAACAATGAAGCAATATGACTAATTAACACTCACTAGGGAATGTGAAATAATGATCTCTCTCTCTCTTCCTAGAGCCAATTACCCCAAATATTCAGATTAGCTACCCACTATTTCTCTGAAAGAAATGTCTTGCTTTCTTTTTCTTTTTAATTTAAGGCATTATGTATCATGTAGCATCATGTTATAGGATGTTATGTCACATCCTGACAGCTTACAACTAGGGATATGCTGAATTTATTGGATAGTTAATACCTTCATGAATTAACAAGATAACCAACTTTTCAGGAAAAGGAAATCTGGGAAATATTTTCAGAAATTCCTTCTTTATCTGTATGGAGAATATATCTGGTTGATTTAATCAGCTGTACTATTTCATCATGGCTTCCCATTAAGATAATGTTTAGATAGATGTATTTATTTATGCAGACATTTAATTAACATCAATTTATGATCTGATTTTATAAATGTATGCAATACCTATAAATATACATGGTGATCCAGCACTGTAACATAAAACTCTGATTTTTGAAAAATCCCTGATCAATTAGATACTTCCAAAATTGTCATTTTGGTCAAAGTTACCAACTTCATAAACAATTAGCGCATTTACCAAAGTAAATAATTTTCTCTTATTTGGTAATTGTACAGCACTGCATCAGCAGCTTTCTTATTTTGTATGGAGGAGGGGTTTTTGTTTTGTAACCTCTCCTATATAAAATGAGAAACCAGAAGAATATTTAGACATAGAAGTTCTCAGATTGCAAAGCTTAAACCTTGGGCACCTGAGTCTTATATAGAAAGATATAAGACCCAGAATGATATTAGCTCCAAAGGTCACCAGACTTAATTATCATTAATACAGATATTTTTAATACAATTAATAGAGAAACTTAGGTTTCACAAACTAGAATCTGAAATAAAGGAATAGAGTCCTAAAAGCAGAAAATAGTCTAAATATCACAGCTTTCCAGAACTTAACCATGTCTGAAGAAAGATGGTTTTTGTGAACCAATGGCTGAACATCCTTTTCTGCAGGTAAAAGTATTGCATGATCTGTTTTATAGAAACAAAGCTATTCTGGCTCTTCCCCCTCCCCTCCAAAGATGAGAGACTGATTGGGTGTGCTGCCTGTGAAGCTTGGTAGTGCTAATTGCAGGTTATAACTTGGGTTGAAAGTAAATGGTATGAAGGAATTCAAAATGCAAAATGCTTTTCAGCTGTCTAGAGATTACTCTGACTCCATGGGTGTTTCCAAATATATATGTTGTCACTCCTACTAAAGGTTTTCCATTGGGCTGAAGAAAGCTCATGAGTCACTGGACTGAGTGGGGTGATGAGTATGATGAAATTCTTTTGAACTTATGAGGGGACAAAAAGTCCGAAACTTGTCCTTGTTCCATTTTTCCTTGCATTATGTATTTTTTCTAATTGTTTTATGTCACTTGCAGAGAGAGACTCTGAACCAAGAATGATGTGAATGGTCATACTTCCAAATTATAGTCATGCTCATTTAATACATTTGTATCCAAAAAGAAATTTTTGTATCCCTCTGTTGTAAATGTTGTACATTTCCTTTAAAAAGTGGCAGAAAATCAGCAATGGTGCGGTGTTTTCCTTTTTAAGCAACGCAGTTGCGAAGCAGGTGTCCATGTTTGCAATTCACAAAGTGGCTGTCATTCAGTTTGTACTGAAGATTACTTTGAATTTTCTGATCAGATCTAGCTTTAAAATAATGTTATTCTATCTCTTATGCAACTTGGGGGAAGATGAAACTTTATTCCAAATCCAGCTTTTCTAAGATTGTATAAATTAGATGACAAGCAAAGGGGTTTTTTGCCATGTTGTAGAAACTTTCAAGGCTTCTACACAAACACATAAATTTATATTGTAAAGGTTTTGAATTTTTAAAAAATATTCTTCATTTTACAGGGAAATTTGGAAAAGCTTTACAATCTGATGCATGGTTTTCTTGTGCAAATATTTCCTTCTGATTAAAAATTCATAGAGTCAAAAACATTCTTATTTCTGCTATTGATTTAGAAATACGATGCTACTGATGCTCTCTATTGTATTTAAGCTTTACCATCACTTAGACTGTAAAATCATTCCCTAGGCCAAAGGTTTGTGTAGGTAACATAAGTGGTGCTTGACACTGATACACATGTATCATGTATCACATATCACATATTTGGAAAAATGCTGTCTGTTTTCCCACTTGTGCATATTACAACATGCAGCAAGCATAATCAGGGCTTGTCAGCCTGACGTGATAGGGTGGGATTAGCAGAAGTTACCCAGCTAAGGCTTGAGCATTTGTGCACTAACTACAAAAATAGTCCCTGTATCAAGCTTTGAAAAGAACATATGTGGACATTCTTTTATTTCTCCTTGTGGCTGACAAAAATAAAACTGGCTGGGGCTGACAGAGGTAGTGACATCAAGGTGAGGCTGTCAAGTGGGAAGTCAGTTCAAAACTAAAAATACAGGGCAGCTTCCACTTGCTTAACTGGAGTATACACTATGAGCTGGGAAAGTGTGGTATGTCCCCAGTGTTTACAAGTTAAATCAGGGACAGGTAGTAGTTTAAAGTTGCTCTGGATATCAAATTTATAACAGTTTTGGGAGAAAACAGCAGAAAGTGTGGTGTCCTATAAATCTGACTCAAATCTAAGATGTCTTTGTCATATCCTACCTCTAATTTACTGAAGTTTAGCATAATAAAACTGATGGCTCTTAGGGAAGATCACTGAAAATTCAGTTCTGTGAAATTTTAAACTTCTTCACATTTGCCATCTAACTATAACTTTCTTACTCAGACAAATTTTTGCCTCTAAAAAGGCTAAGTCCACTAATGCCATTTGAAGTTTCACCACAAACCTGTTATGTGGAACCTAAGCTTCTGGCACCAAGGAGCTGCCACTTGCCACAGGCTTGCATTGCTGTTTTTCCACAACTTGAAACTTTAGAGGCTTGTATAAAGTAACTAGTTGCAGCTTGTCCTATTTAGAGATTTTTGGCTATCATAGTACCAGAAATTGCAAAACATTCTAGTATATATTTTATTACAACTATTTAATGATTATGTTCATTGTCTCCCCTTACTTTCTCAAAAAATTCCCAAGGTTTCTTAACTGTTTCTTTGGATACTGTGTTTTACAGAAAGCTGTTTTCTGGCTGACATTGTAAATGGAATACTGATTTGCTGCAGCTTCCATCCCTTAGTAGTGCTCCTGCTGCTCTCCTCTTCTATCTTTAGAAACTTCCTTTTTAGACGATGAAAACAGGATAAAAAACCAGAATTGTGCTTAGTTTATTCACTTGCTTTCTTCAGACTGCATCATATGTCCCATATTACGATGACTAATATGATAAATTATATGGTATTGAGATTGAAACAATGGTACTTAGAGAAATTAGAAATACACTTTTAAAAATACTTTTTCATTTCCTTTTCATTTAAAAGTTCTATAAAAATTATTGAAGGCCCTTAATATTCAGCAGACTGCAGTTAATGCATCTTTTTTCAGAGTCATGTAGGATTTGGCTGCATGATTACAAACAGAATTAAGAGAGCAGTCTGTGTGTATGGGAACCTGACAAACCGCCTCACTGTTTCTGTGATTACTTTAAATTTACAGAAAAATACTTGGAACTTCATGTAACTGCACCACAGTATTTTTAAGTGACCAAGGTACTTACCAAAGAATGTTAATAGAGTTTTCTGCTCCACTTCTACAAAGCTAAGAGGACAATCATTAGTGAATAACCATGGAAATGTTTTCTAAAAGTTGTTGTGGAGCTTATTTTACTTACACTCAGAAATGTAAGGGCCAAAGAGCAAAAGGTTCTCAGAAACAGGGTGTGAAAAATGTATAAAAATAATAATTCTGAATTTGTTATATGCTGATCTCCAGTTCTTTCTTAACTCATGCCATAGTCTTTTTAAAAGGATAAGCTTTTAGAACCATGACTCATTCAGGTAGAAGTTAATTACTTGTGACTTTTGTGAGCAAGTATGAACAAAGGCAAGTAGAACAGCCACAGTCTTATGCAATTTAAAAAGAACATTTCTACACTTTAGTTTAAAAAGTTGTGTTACTAAAATTGTTATTGCCATTGAAGCTTTCCAGTATGATACCACTAGACCAAAACATTTTCCCCTGATAGCAGCCTAATCACTACTGAATAAGAAATTATTTCTTGAAACAGGTGTTTGCTGTCCTTTTCATCTTTTTGTGTTGCTGTGCTTGTTTCTAGGGAATTACAGAGTGCAGGTCAAGCCCACTATTGTTCTGCTATTCCAGTTGAGAAATAGTTGCTTCTAGCAATGATAATTTTAGAAATTACCACTATGGTAAGAAAATGAACCAGTGTTCTGCAGTTTATGAATACTTTTCAAGTGGCTGAACCTGGTTAAGAGGACATATTTTTTTTGTTGGCTCTTCTTCAGAGCTGTATCAACTTTCCCAGCATTTCTGTTAGTATCACCTTTGGTTCAATGTTTGGCTTTCTAGAAAACCATATCCAATTCCAGACAGTTGCAGTGGTCTGCTAGGAATGTGCTGGAGCTCAAGCTAATGCATGTCTTAAAACTGTTGGGAAGTGAAATTGGTAGTTTTAATTCAGCACTATCTTGCCAGTGTGGCCTATGGACTGCGTACATGCGGACCTTTGGAGATGAAAAGCACTTGAGTTAGGAGGATCAGGTGCTCCCACTGCTGGCTCTAGTTAGCACAAAGCAGAGAGCAAACCTAAGAAAATACACTGCTGATTACAGCTATTGTTGAACTCTGGGTCCCTGTTTCTGCTAATCCTGCTGCTGTGATTAAAGTACTTTTGGCTCAGCAAAGTTACCTCTGTGGTAGTCTAGGGCAAACTCACACTGTTGGCTCACACTCCCCGAGGTCTCACTTCTCTTGAACTCATTATAAGGTTTACAGAGGCTTTTGTTTGATGGTTTTTTCTTCTTTTTCTTCTGTGCCACAACATAAGATTTCTGACAGAGTTTGTGCTGCATTCTGTCTCCCTGTGGAGTTTTTTTGCTCTTGAAGGTCACGCGTTCAAATAGTTTAACTGTATTTTGTTTCAGGGAAGGAATACTTTTGTTTGGATTATGAATTAATGTATGTTTCAAGACTCAATAAATGTAATGAGATGTTTCAGGCTGTGCATTTCTCAGTACCTAGAGAGGTAAGGAAGTTCAGACTGTGCTCCTCTAATGGACAACATTAAAAATCTGAGGTCTGAAAATCTGAGAAGCTAAGGACAGTCACTCTTGATTAAATATGCATTGGTCATTGTAGGATACAAGAGATGAGTTATGGCAAAGATACATGCCGGGTTAATTCATATGGTTTCTGCTTATGTTCAGAATTATAAAAGTTAATTTTGTGTGGATTTAATTTTCAGTATTTCAGCGCAATCACATGTTGATCAGTACCCCTTGAATAAAAACATTTTAAAGAAAACTGTGCATGCAGTAGAGATGATAGATGGAGACACAAATAAAGTCCTGCATGATTTCAAGTTTTAAGTGATTTATCTTGCTCAAGGCTGCATACTTAGTGCAGCTAACCACTTCGGTTAGATTGATACAGTTGTTGTTTTAGAGCTTGTCCAAATAGCCTTTTATGTTGCAATCAAGTAATAGATGCAAGATTGACAAGTTACAAAGAAAAGGAGCTTTCAGTCAACAAACAGACTAAAATCCATTATTGTGGTGTGTACACTGTGTCCTGAACCTGTAAACACATCTTCATTGATCCCATAGAAAGATAGAAATATCTCCTCTTGTATGGTTCAATCAAGACCCTTTTCACAGAGGCAAAGTGCAAACAATATTGAAAAAGCAGAATAAGACTGACATTACAGTCAAACAGTAAATAATGGTTGTGCTCAGGAAGCCTATCTATAACATTTCAAACTGCTGTCAGCTCAGATGAAATGTATAACCTCTCTATTACAACCTTAAAAAAGATCAAAACACAGGTACTGTACATTCCCTTTACTGACATACCCTTTTTACCAACTGACTAAATCAATAAGAAAAATAGTCTTTTTTTCCAGTTTTGCATGTTTGTCGGGTATCTAAAATATAAAAGATCACTGGGCAAAGGACTGCTTGCTGAATTTTTCTTTAATTGCAGTGTCTGACAAAAAATTATTGAAGTATTTTTAGCTCAGTTTCATGTGGTTTAGCAAAGGCGTATAAGACAGATGACCTGAAAAGGAAGTGTTCTTTTTATTGTTTTGTTTAATATACTTCATCATCTACATTAAGCCTATATTTAAAATTATATGTATGATCAGAATCTAGTTATATAATTAATAAAAGGCATATTCTATTAATTTGCCTTTTTTTTTTTTTGTCTAGAAACCACATACAATGAGTATACAGCAAGTGCACCACCCTGCAAATGACTAGTTTAACCACCCCTCTCACTCCACATCCCCAAATCCCATTTAAATCCTTATTTGAAGCCTTAAGTGGAATTGAAATCTAGCATAAGCTTTGGTGTCTCTCAATAGTGGCAGTGAATTTTACACATACTGCACCAGGTGGTGCTCATAACTGTAAGGTTCTGCCCATGGATTAAACATGGTCTATAAAAAGATTAATTTGCTATTTAAAGTTAATATTGCTCATCTTGAACTGTAATCTAGACAGTATGAAGCTGGTCCTCGCTTTCTTGAGCACGGAAAAAGGAGTCTTTATGTAATGAATAATTACAGCTGCTGGCTAAGGTCGCTGGAAATCTGTCCTACAGGAAACTTGTGCAAATGAATGGAATTATGATATCTTTTAGAAATAGTCTTTTGTGATTTGGATTGGAGGGCAATAGCCATTGCTGGCTGACATCTTAGGAGGTACTGCAGGGGACTGTGGTTACTCTGCTTTATTAATCTACTTCTGTACAGAGATTGCAGGCACCTTTTCTTTGCAAGATCATGGCAAAAATTTGTTCGGTAATATTTGGTGAGGAAGTAATAATAGCATTTGCTTGGACCAAGTAATCTAAATCCACTTGGCAGGTAATAAGAATCAAAGAGTGCTTGAGTTTGGAAGGGACCTCAGGAGGTCATTTAGTCCAGCCTCCCAGCCCAAGCAGGGCCACCTAGAGCTGGACCATGACCATGTCCAGATGGCTTTTGAGTATCTCCAAGATCAGAGATACATCAACAATCTCCCTGGCCAACCTATGCCAATGATCAGGCATCCTCAGAGTAAAGTGTTTCCTGATGTTTATGAGGAACATCTTGTATTTCAGTTTTTGCCCATTGCTCTGGTCCTGTCACCAGCCATCATATTTTTTCCTTATCTTTTATTGCATTGTTGCTTGCTTTCTACCTAAAAACAGTAAGTATGGGATATCTTACAAGACAAGTCCCTTTTTTATTAATTCCTTTTTCTTTCACTAAGTGATGCAACAGTTGAAGGAAATTTCAAATTAACATTGGGGTGAAATCCTGGCTACATTGACACTAAGGGTAATGTAGCCAAAGCTGCAGCAGGGCTGAAAATGTTTGAATCACCAGATCCTTCCTGCTTATCATTTGCTCAACAATATCTGACTTCCTCACAGGACAGAGGATGTTGTGACCCTAGATTAAATTTTTAATACATTCAAATATTCAAAGTCCATCCAATAGAGCAAAAGGCAATAATTATTTTGTATTACTGTAAATAAAAGATAAAATAGATAACAATATTTTCATTATGATAATTTGTAGGGAAAAAATTATAGGGAAATGATAGTGCATGTTACATACTGCAGCTGTTTAAACTGAAGGAGGGTGAGAGCGAGAAATTTACCATTAAACAGCAGAAAGCTGGATGAATAAACGAGTGGATGATTAAATAATAACATCAAGAATATTGAGCAAAAATATGGGTGGATTCCTTACCAGGCGTTGTATGAATTACTAGCTGTGGTTGTGTGACCTGTGCCAGGGAGAAGTCAGAGCAGGCTGCACTTTAAAAGACTCTGTGTCTAATTAAGCCTGAACTTTGCACTAAAGTTTTCTGTTTCCTGTTTATTTGTGGGTGGGTTGTAACAGCTCACTCTTCTGTTTGTTAGTAACTCTGATTGTTAAATTTATTCATTTTCTTCAGCACCTCTCTGCTGAAGAAAGTTCAGATGAATGGAAATTTCCATGAAGTTTCCACAAAATTTCTGCATTTGCTTGCGCACAAAACTCTGGCTATTAAATTAAGGGAGTTAGTAGATACTGGCAACATTTACCAACAAATTTCTTGTGAAAATTGAGGTTATTAATAGCTTAGAGTCTCAAAATATACTTTGGGGGAAAAAAAAGAAAACCAAAAAAATATTTGCAAAGTTAGGACAACTCACAATCTAGCAAACACTTGCCTGCTTATTATGTGGTATCTCTGGTAGATGTAAGACCTAAATTTAAAAATAATAAAAATTAAATTGGTGAATGAGCAGATGTATAAGACTCTATAAATTAGTTGATGCTTGAGAAATAGTTGATTTTCAAGCACTTATAGACTGTTTTCCAATGAAACACCAAAAAGGCCAGTGCAAAGCAGTGATTTGGACACTGGATTTTTTTTTTTTTTTTTTTTTTTTTTTGCAGGGTTTTTTTTTTTTGCTCAGGGAATAT
>VWZN01021230.1:25416-49804 GCA_013396955.1 Regulus satrapa
TTTTTTTTTTTTTTTTTTTTTTTTTTTTTTAATTTTTTTCAGCAGGTTGTTGTCTTTGTGCTCAGGAAATATGATTTCTATAAAGGATTATTGGATATGAACAATTTGAGGGTATGTGTTCCCATAGAATGCGCATATAATACACACCCCAGATAACTAACTGTTATGCATTCAGTCGATGCACTGAGTGTAAGGAGAACTTATCCTAGGATACCTCTAAACTAAGGAGGCAGCAGGGACCCCAAAGCATAATTGCACTCATCTGAGATCTGAACTGTTTTTTGGCAGTGCCTCTGTCTTCACTGACAGTATACAGAGCCTCAGGACAAATGTACATCTAAATCCATCCACCTAACTTAGGTGCCCCAGTTAAACACTGAATGTTAAGTGGCATAAACCTGGGCACAGTGAATTGTGTAAATTCTCACTGATATTTAATTCAGTCCTGTCACAGACCAAGGTCATTATAATAATAAAAGTGAATTACAGTCATTTTTCCATAGACACCCATATCAGATAGCCTCAAGCAGTACTACGTATAATAATTACACAGGTACTAACCAAAATAGCATATTCAGTTGGAAAAACAAGCAATGCAATGTATGAATATTGTTGCTGGCATCAAATTTTATGTGCATACTTATTTTTTAATTAAGGATTCAAGAAATACATGCAATTTTTAACATGAAGGGGTTTGGTTTTTTTATTACTTCTGGCCTTTTAATAAATTATATTTTAAAATCGAATGATAGAAATTACTTCTAGCTCCCTTTCCTATTTTCTGTTATGATTTGCTTTTAATCAGCTAACAATAAACCTTCCTATATATCAGCTTTCATTCAGTTTTCTTCAGGAACCTGTTCTTTATTGTTGTGTGACATAAGCCTAGATAAAGGATTTAGGATTTTAGCACTGGACCAGTGTTGTAAAATGCGCAGTATAGCATGTTCAGCCTCTGGGAGAGAGACACCAACTTAAAATAATTGATAAACTATCTCTGCTGGGTGATCCTTGTTTGAGGTACACTCACTGCTGTGCTCTCAAAAAGAGGGTGGGTAGCTATGAAACAAAGTCCTTGAAAAATGGCTTGGATTTCATATGACACCCAAGAACAATATGACTTCCAATAGTCAGTTATGCAGTAAGAATTTTGTAGCTTGCTTTCTGTAAAAAATATCAATCATTTGTGATTGAAAAATGAATCTGTAAAGTTAACCTACTCTGTCAAATTTGATTTATTCAGAGGTAAACAACATTCCAAGAGGATTTAGTGAGCCTGTGTTTGGCAAAGGGGTATGTTCAGGTTGTGGCTCTACATAGATTGAATGTCCAAACATTTAAAAACTCTTTTATCATTGGCCTGAATACAAAAATGACAGCCTTCATTTGGTGACCTTAGAATGTCCCTGCTATTTGTTATGGGCTTTCTGTATTTAGCTTAACCTTCCATCATGCTGGGGTTAAATAAATGACAAGTTGTTATTTTTCTGATTTTTAGATTAATATTGAGCCATTAAGCTATAAACATATTGAGCAAGATCTCAAGCCAGTGTAAATCAGTGTAACTTCATTGTTTCCAGTGGAGCTTTGCTGAATTGCATCAGCTGAAGAGCTATGCTGTTATTTGGAACAGAGCTATATCTTGCTTTCATATACAGCTTTTGGATGGAATGTTTAATCTGTAAATCAAAATATTGTCACTCTATTTCTTATCCTAAGCTCTGCCTGCTCATTCAAACATGTCTTTACTCTTGCTTACAGCTGTTCTCCCCTTCTCCTTTCCTCCACTTCTGAATATTTGGAAACCAAATAATAATCCAGGTAATATACTGATATTTTTTGAACAGCAGAATTTTGGAGTGGTGACTCTATCTCTGGTCTTATAAATGGGGACCACATTTAAAGAAAGAAAACCAAACAACCTAGGCCTGAGGTCAATTTCCCCACTGTATTTAAAATTGAAATTACCATAAGCGTGCATGTAAATCGAGTGTCTGCATGCAAAACCAGTGAGATGGATGTCTGCCTAAAACAGACAGATGGTAATTACATGCAGAAATGTCACAGAGCAATTGCGCGCAGACCTGTAGCCTCCATTTCAGCTGCTTTTAGCCTTTGAACTATTCCCCTTCTTTTGCAGGCCACAGTACACCCTCTTATGGTATAACTTCTTGTCTTGAGGAAAACAAGCAGACATGCCCATTCTGTATTGTTCCATTGTTTATATTTGCAACAGGCAGGTGGTTGAGAATTCACACGCAGATTCACTTTTCCAGATCTCTGCTGTGTTCAGAACCTAAAAGTTCAAGATTTAGGTGCTGTTTCAAATTAACCTGGTGTTGCCTCGCATCACGCAGAACCCTTTATGATCTGATTGTAGAAAAGAGTACACCTGGCCCGCTGTTCTGAAGTTACAACTCTCCAGTCTTTGGCTTTATGTTTTAGGGAGGTGTGGAAGTGGCGTGTTTTTATCCAACGAGTGGCAGTGGTCTGTGGTTGTGGTAGTATGGAAAACAGTTTTAAAAGATTAAATCTAAAAAAAAAAAAAAACAAAAACAAAAACCAACCTTTGAAAGAACAGATAAGGAAATATGCCAGTTATTGTATAAATTTCATATTTTTTGCTTCCTGTAAGTAGCATCAAACTAGAAAGAGAGCAAGTTAAATTATTGCATTTCTGGGGATTTTTAAATGTTTTAAAAATTGCATTAGAATATTTTTGATAAATGATACAGGTTAATGATAATTTTAAATTTATCAGGTTTGTATATCTGTCTTAATATATTAACCACATTTTCCTCACAGAGAAACAAGTTACAAGTTTCTGGTTTATTGCATTCCCTCCTTCCTCTCTTAACTCCAGTGAAAAACACAGCCTGAGCTCCTTTTTGGATACTGTATATGACAAATGTCTATTATAAATCTAAATATAAAAAGAAATATTTATCACCTGCATAACCAGCTTTTTTCTTTTGCCTTTCATAATCTAAATATAACTCTAAAATTAAGTTATCTTTAAGGAAACTGATGGGCATGACTTTAGCACAGGTATATGGCAGAACAAATACTACATATTTTTGAGTATGTTTCTGTGAACTTCAAAGAGCAAAGTAGATGGGTGCTTATGCTTGCATGTAGAATAATAAATATAAAAAGCACACATTTATGAACCTTCTCTACTTCTACAGCCTTTTTTCAAGACGATCTGGTTGTGCATCTGCTCAAGTACTGTTCAACAAGGAATCTGAGACACTGTATGGTTTACATCGCCATCCAATAATGTGACAGTTCTTGGTCTGTGGACTTGCTGGAAAGGCTCCTTTTAGAAGTTAATTCCAATTAGAAGCAGTTGCCAGACATTTCTGTGCCGCCCGCCTGGTTCTCTGCATGACACACAAACTTACCTTTCTGTTTTCCCATGCATGTATTTTACTGATTTTATTTATTTTTCATCTGGTCTATATACTCCACTCCTGAGCTGCCTACTTTGCAGCATGGTGGACAGTGCTCAATAGTCATTACTGTGCTCCTAAACTCCCCTGGCCTCTAAAGTACTTCAGAGAAATAAAAATTATTTTTGAGGAATTTCCATATACCATAGTTGATCTCCTGTTCATGTGGGTACCTAAAATGCCTATATTCATGCAGCACAGCGCCAAGTGCTTTTACCTAGAAGCCATGGACAGGTCTTGTGGGTCTGTGTGCTGCCTGGCTCTAGGAGCTGACCCCAGTTTCTTAAAATATGCTTAGGTTGTACATTGGTATAATGTCATGTTACATTTATATTATCTGTGTAAAAAAATACATTTTTTAGAGTCACTAAGTCTTTTTTTTGTTTTCATTTCTAATTTTTGTTCTGTGGAGTGACAAAAAAATATGCTTGCCATTAACATGACATGCCTCAGGTTTGCCTGTTCAGAGTTTTCTTCATTGTTTAGAAAATACTGCATTTCAAGGCACTGATTCAGAAAACTGTAGGATTGGTTATAGACAAGTGTTGCAAAATGGATCCCTGGAAAGCACATAACTTGTGACCTATGATACCATTGCTGTTAATATTCCTGGGCCTTTCATATGGGAAAATAAGAACTAAGAAGAGACATCAAAACTCAATTTCAATATGACCTAGTTTATACTGCAATATTTCTCAAACAATGAATGGATACCATACTAATGTGTTATGCCACTAAGTCCTTTTGTTCATTTTCACATGTAAAACTGCACAGAAATTCAGATCTGGAGTAATTTCCTTTGTCATCTTCAGGTGGCTGGGTTGAGCTGAGGGCCTGTACTATTCCAGGCACAACACATGGTCCACCACCACACGTGGTGACGAGGCCTGTTGAAGTCGTGCTCCTGGCAGCACTAAGGAGCTGACCAGCCATTTGCCCTGGAAGCCTTTCTGCACAGTCAGGATGCTCATGGTAAGATACTTGTCTGTGGTGACCTCCAGTCCCATTCAGCCGCTTTTCCCCAGCACGCAGTGATTTTCTTGTTATGAATATTCATTTCTTGTTCTTCAGTGTAAAAGTTTGCATTTTGTTAAGCTGACATTTTGCATGGATGGACCCAGCGTACTATGTCATCCTGACTGCTCACCGTGGCTTTTCTGATCTCTGTGTTACCTGCCACTTTTATCAACCTTGATAGTTTATTTACTGCCATATGGTGGATGCAAATTTTAAATAGGGTCAAGCCCAGTGTCAGTTCCACATACTAGACAAACCCTCCTTTTCTGGTAATTCTTTGCTGAAAACCAACTGTGGGACCTATCTGCTGGTCAGTTATCAGTCCACTTAACCACATAGCTTACCCTGCTTTAAACTTTATTGCTTATGGGAATAGCCTTTAATAGACAAAGTTTATTTCGTTTTATACCTGTATCATTTATATCTATCTATCTGTATCTATCAGCAATGTAATACGTGTTCTTCATGTTTGTAACCATTGTGTAAATGTCTCATGCCTTGTTTGCTTTTGAAAACAGATGTATTTGTCTCAATTTTTTTCCAACTTTTTATCTATGTCCTCTGCTAATCACTTCAGAAAACAGTTTCTGATTTCCACTGAATTTCATACACAATATATTCAATAGGATACACAAAAAAGTATTTGAGGTCACAGGTGAAGAGGGATTATCTGATAATTCACATCTTAAAGGACATTAGAAAGCACATCTGGGAGACATGTTCACTTACTGATCCCAGTGCAGCTGAGGTCTTCATTTTTGTTGATAATAGAGTTAACAATAGAGAAATCCATAGAAAAGCCAGTTTCACTGCTTCAGGTAATAAAGAGTTGAATGAAATTTTTGTCACTATTTGCAAATAAAAAAAAAATAAAATTAAGACCTCTCATAAATTATTGTTTGCAATACCCCAGAGAGACGGTAAAACAAGTTGATACAGGAAAGAAGGGTTCTGCAGAAAAATCTTTTCTAGTCAGTCTGGGAAGTAGGGACAGTTTGTCCACACTTGGCCCACACTTTACAGACTTAACAGATTTTTTTAGCAAAGATATTTGTAGATCCATAGACAAGGGGACAACCTTATCTACAGCAAACATAACCACATTCAACTTATACAGCCTCTAACTACTGTGGCTGATGTTGCAAGTAGGATACTTCTTTTAGTGCAGTATGAGTGCTATAAAGGCAGAAATATGAAGAAAAAACCTGCAAATTTCACAGTGTACAGAAAATTATTTTGCCCATTAAACAGATCAGGCCAATTAGAAGAGCTACTCCACATTTGAGGGGAAAAATTGAATTAAGAACTGCCTGGCTAAAGAGACTCGGTTGACTAAAAGTAAAAGAAAACTCTGGTTCATTTTAGACTGCTGTTGCTTAGTTGCTGACTGCATCTACAAAGCTGTAAGGATCACAAATGGAATTCAGGTTTCAGTATAAGAAATAACTACAAACTCAGATGCAGAGTCCAGTTTTCTAAAATACAGCTACTACACTGTTTGGTATTATTGAGTTTTTGGGAAAGTTTAGATAGCTTATATCCCACAATTTGGAAATCTTCAAGACAAGGTTGGATGGAGCTTTGAGCCCCCTGTCTATTGAGAGGTGTCCCAACCCATGGCAGCAGGTTGTAGCAAGATAATCTTTAAGGTCTCTTGCAACCCAAGCTGTATTATGATTTATGATTCTATATGTACATATACAGTGGGTTTGTTGTTTTCAACCCAGTCCCTCATGGACAGTAATCTACATCACAAGGCCACCTCACTTAATTCACCTAAATTAACAGGCTTTCATAAGAGTTTGACTCAGACTTGATCTGTAGCAGCAGAGGAGCTGAAATGCTTTCACCCCATTGCTGCTTTTTTAAAGTGTGCTGTACGCTGATTGACGTTGAGGCCAGTGACAGGGCAGAGTAAGTGCTATTACTCTGAGTTTGTGTGTTTCCCCTTTCTCAGGTTTGAGGCTGGATGTGCAACCTATCACCCTTACAGACTGTGTCAATGCATAGACATTGCATGCGTTGAGAAATAAGAATTTCCTTTTTTTTTCTGATTATGTGTAACCATGAACTTTCCCTTTCTGCACCACAGTTGTAGTAATTAGGAGTAGAATGCTGACCGGTACCAAAGGCTGTGGGTTTTATAATTAATAAAATCAGTCAATGAACAGAATTCTCATCTTTCACTATTCTATCTTCATTCACCTTATCACTCTATGTGTCGGAATGCATAAAGTGCAATAACAGTGCCAAACATTGACAGACCAGTATGTCATATGCCCTACTGGATGGTTACTACTGGATATGTCAGGTCTCGATCTCCCTCATTCACACTTTCTTCATCATCTCATAGTGCAGACTGTAAACAGGTCTCTGGAGTCTCCTTGGCTGCTTCATGTGTCTGGAGCAGGATGTGATGCCGGGCAGGAGAGATCAAATGGCCAGCGTTGTATCCTAGTCCTGTGTTTCTTAGTCGTGCCCTGGGCTGACATAGCATTAGGAGCCATTGTCCCATACATTTCAGTGTAGTAGCTCTTCTACAATTGCATTAATGAACCCTTTTACCTCTCTTCCTGTAACTGTTGTTTACATCTACCCCTACTCACATGACATAGGGTTCTTACACCTTGCCAGGTTATAAGGTTGAAATGTCTATTTCTGTTGGTGGAAAACCATAGTTGTGTAAATTTCAAAACATACCTAGAGAGTAATTTACTACACTGGAGTGGGAGAAAGCCTCAGGTTTCAGCAGGAGATGGAACAGGAAAGGGAACTCAAGGCAGCTGGTCTGCTGCTGAGGGACAGGCTGCAGAGTTACAGCATGGATTATGGGCTCCTGAGCATGTCTAATAACACTCTGGTTAATACAACCCTGCTTGCTCGTCATGATACAAAGGGCAGTAACAGAACACCTGTGGAGCCCCCAGACCTGCAGGCAGACATGGAAATGTAACAGTAGATGACAGAGTGCTCACCCCACCATGCTGGTCTGGGGATCTTTGCCAAATGCTAACATGCCTATCAAGGAAGCCATGCTGTAATTTAAATGTTCCTCTCTTCAGGGCTGCTTGGTAATAGACAAGAAGAAGTTAGCAGTTTGTTTAGCTAAAATAGCTTCCTTAGAGAGTTTTGGTGGGGAGTATAAAGGAAAATGCACATAGCAAATCATAGCCATCATGGGTAACCTACAGAGTGTTAAATGTAAACGCTGTATTTGCTGGGTACTGATTTTTGTTCTTTTTTCCTCTTTCTTTTCTGTTTTAATACAGTAGAATGGAACAGGGGTTTTAAAAGAGTCTACTCTGGTTTAACTTTCATTTCAAAAGAAATTTCTTTTATACTCTTTGGAAACTACGTACATTATGACTTTCAAAGTACATTGCTTGCAGCACTGACATGCTCATTGGCTTCAATAGTGCCACAGCTACAGTTTTATTTAGCTTGTGGTATTTGTCAGGTTGTAGGCTTTGTTGGTATTTTTTTGCAGAATATGCAAAATGGATCAAAAGTGGGATTTGATCAAAGTAAAAATATTGCACAGATCTTCGTGTGTGTAAAATAGATGTGGACTGACATCATCTGACTTTTTCCACACATAGAGCTCACTATCACACTATCACTCCTTGATCAATATTGTAACAATTACAGAAAATGCATTGTAAATATAGTAGGGAAAGAGGAAACCAGAGTATAAATGGAATTACTTTGTTTACTTGAATAGTCCCTGGGCAAACTGTAGTCCATGAGAAAAAAAAAATCCATAATTTCAAAACATTTTGCACAATTGACAGCCCCAGGAGAGGAAAAGATTAAGAAACAGAAAGGTTCCCTACCTTGGTAGTAGAGAAGACTCACTTGTTTTCCCTTTGCTTACTGTCATTAGCTTGGAGCTGCAGACTATATTATTCAATTATTGTATATATCTGGTAAATTACTTTGAAATGTCATGATGTTTCAAAGCACTGTACAAACTGGATTTTGTGTTGCACAAGGTAGTTGCTTATTTATTGTGGTTACCAAGTTTCTGTATGGCAGGACCCAATGTTCAGTACTTATAAAAAATTATAATCTTAGACTGACACTCAGTCTCATGGGTGCGTGGTATAAGGTAGGTGGTACTAGTGCGTTCCATATGCTCTTGCAAATGGGAAGCAGGATCTGAGGCATCCTGATTTTTCTAGTAATAGGGCTTTCTAAATTAATACTCTATAATTTTCTTTATTCTAGTAGCAGTTTCTTCTAAAGCAGACCTATATTATTTAATCAAGCCAGGGGTTATTTTTTTAACACAAAAATAGGTTCTTTTCTTTCAGATATGCTATATTCTTCAGCAATTTCTATTTCCAAATCTATAGGAACAAGTCTAACCATTCCCTAATAGAAAAAGGAAAGGTTTACTTCCATAATAGAAAATTACTTTTGAACCTTCTAGGTTGTGTTTCTGTTGGAATGTATATACAAGATCATAAAGTATTTTTGGTGAGAATAGTCTAAATGCTGAGTGCATCTGAAGATGCAACTAAAATCTAATACAGATATGAAAATGTTAAATTCACCCATACTAGGGCCTCTTATTCACAATTTTTCACAAATAATAAAAAATACAGAACACCTAATTGCTTAAAAATTTACATGAGTTTCCTTATAAGCAGTGCAAAATAAGCATGGAATAAATGTGTGCTGTGTCAATATACAGTAGAAGAGAGCTCTTAATACAAATTCAGGGGCTACTGTGGTGAACCCTGTGTAAAGGAGACATGAATGGGAGAGAATTTTATGAACAACTGCATTTGTGTGGGGAAAATGTAGATATGAACCTGCATACCTCTCTGTTCATAACTTGCCACTCTTTATGTCCAAAATATTTGAGTCATCAGAAGGAGATGCAGAAGAAAAAAGTAACTTGAGTGACCAGCTACACTGAAGAATACACTGAAATTCAAAACTAACATATTGAAAATAATCTGCAACCAGATATTAATTTGAATTTAAAAATAGATAAAGATGAGAAAGTGGGTAGCATAAACCACTGCTTATTTAGGGCTAATGTGAAGGTCTGTGTTGCACTGATTATACACAGTGAATAGTTCAAGCCAAGTCTCATTTTTACATCCCTTTAATGCTTTCTGGCCCAGACAATTCCAATGTCACCTAATGTGTGACAATAGTGCATCACAGTACTTCTGTAGCAATAGCAGACAAAGGCAGTATCCTTACCAGCCACATAGGATTTTCCCCTTATTTTGGAGAAGCTTGGTGACTACAATAGTGTGGCCTCAACTCTGAAAAAACAAACACAAACGTTCTCAATTTTTTCCTGGTGTTGGGCAATTCATGGAGGTTCCCTTCATGCCTGAAGCATTATACATAGCTGAGAGAGAGCACCTAAATTAAATGCCCAAGTAAAGTCTAATCAATCTAGGAAAAAATCCCCATATAATTTTAATATTTTGTAAGAAATTTTTGCGTCTGGCAGGATTTTTTAAAATAAAGTTGTACAAGTCAGATGCACTGGACTCAGAGGGGATGCACAAGTTTATAGCAGCTGAAAATCTGGACCTTTGTATGACAAAAATGGAATTAGATTACATTCATTATTCTAAATGTCACTTTTATAATAAAAAAAAAAGAACTTGACAGTGACTGCATGACAAAACCTGCTGTGAAAGGGTAATGAGGAGTAAAAGACAAAGGAAGTCTAAATAAGTCCTTTTACCACAAAACTAGAGAATAATAAGCAGAAATTGTAATGGATGTAGAAGAGAAAGCGAAATCTATATTGGGCAATTCTTCTGCCTGGAAAAGCCATATTCAATTTAACAGGGATTAAACCCAATAGGTTTCTATGCAGTCTGTGTAGGATTCCTTAAAATTATTGTAGAGGAAAAATGCCACTTTAACACGAAGTGCCTAAGTTGACAATGGTCACTCATCAGTGCGGTAGTTTTGCTTTGCATGCATGTGGCTCCTCTGACTTTTAAAAGTATAACCACAGAGATGGTCAGAAAATTTATTTCAATACAGATATGCTTCTTCAGTATTACAGTAGAGTGGCTGACATTTGCTATGAAACAATAACTTCAACTTTCACAGGATAGCTACTTAAATAAATATGTTGTGCTTTTGGCAGGGAAGAATGTCCCCATTACTTAATGTGATTTTAATTTTTTCCTTTTAATTAAGAATGTCCTATCTCCTAGCTGTTATCCCCCAGCCTGTTGCATTATTGCTTATTGTTACACTGTCTCACATCATCTATAGGAGCCTGTGAATAGTGAATGAATAAAATCCTTGCAATGATATTCAACATTAGAGTTTCTCTCACTATTCCTTAAAAATATTACTAATGAAACAAAAAATAAGATTCCACACTATTGTGGCAAACATTGCCATTTTAGATTCCTCTGCAAAAGTGAAGGGTGTTTGTATGCAGTTATTTATTAAAATATCTCCAAACAATACTTGTACATTGTTAAGAAATAGTGGGGAAGCTTAGATAAGGGGAATATTCTTTTCTTTAATTTGTATTAATTAATTCCATATAGTTTCCATCATCCTGTGGGAAAGTCAGTTTAGACTAGAAGACTACTTAGTACCAATGTATAAAAAGGGCAACATGGATTCCCCTTTGAAAAATAATGACTCTCATGAAGAGTTTTTTATTTTAAGCTAGATGCTTAAAATCATGGGCAATATATTGTTTGTTGTACTGCCTGTGGCATGGTTTGCATATAATGTAGATCGAAAAGCCTACCACATAGTTCTGATGAGACCAAGCTACAAATCTGTTTCCCAGAAATGAGAATTAATGGAACAAGCAATAACATCCTAATTTCTACATGACAGCTAGAGTAACACTTAAAAACATTCTGCATTACAGATAAATACACCGTTCATTTTCACAAATGGAGTCTGTTTCAATTCTCAGCTGTTGGATGATGATTTGACTTGGAGCAAAGGCAGCATAATTGGGTAACAGCTGAAATGTGCCTCATTGTAAAGGGTTGAAAGATCCATTGCTGGATTTTCAGGAGTGTGAATTACAATTCCAATAATATCAGAAGCAACTAATTCTTTTCTTTAGAAGTGAGGACATAAAAGAAGTTTTAGGTTTTCTTATTTCAAGCTTTAATTGAGGCCTAGGTTGTAACTCATTTTCATCCCTGAATGGGTGGTAAAAACATACACAGTAGGTAATTCACACTACCTCAAAAACTGTTAGTGCCATAAGAAGACTAATCAGGGTAAGCTTCCAGTAGCAAATTATCAGCTACAAATTAAAACCTTGCCGCCTGTCTGCTAAAAGCAACCTTTCCCCCCACCCCAACATATTTGTCTGATTAGTAACTGTTGGATTACTACAGGATATGAAAAATAAGGGGTGATCTGAGAAAACCTTAGAATCATTATGTTTTGTAAGTGAGCAGGGAACAGTTGTAAGCTCTTATTTTTGTTTTACGGCTTTATTTATGGCATTTTTTAAATCTACTGTTTTTTTTCAATGACGCAGTTGAAAGTAAGTTAAGGGAGCAAGATTGATATGTTTTTTATTTAATTTGTAATGCATCATTCTAGGCTATAAACGGAGGGAAAATGTGCATACATTTGGCAAAGCAGCCATACCACTGAGGATATTTATTTAGGAAGTGACGTATCCCATCCTCCATGTGAGTCCTTCGCCCTTTCCAGAGACACATTTAACCAAAAGAATATTGTCTATCATTAGGAGCCCTGAATTCCCTGAAATTTTCACCAATGGATATTTTTAGTGCCTGAATCTACATTTCTAGTTTTCTGTTGTGTTTGGCATAGCAATCTGCTTTAAAATTAGATTTGAAGTATAAAGTAAATATAATCCTTCATTCCCACCAATAAGGGAATGAAACGGAGCAGAGCAAGAAGTGATCAAGTTGCAGATAGAGTCTCATGTAATATGAAATATTCTCATTTTACTATTATAACTCTATCTTTCATGAAAGCATATTTTTATATAAAAAAGGAATGAAAGGACATGATCCTTTTTCTTTTGGGGGATAGTCTTGCAGTTCTCTTTCCTAGTTCATTAGTTATTTAAAAGTACTAGAAATATCTGCACTAAGCACTGAGAGAGCAGCTTTTCTGATATTGTGGGTGAGAGATTTTACAAATCATAGGAGACTTGCTCTCTGCCTTAATCTCTGCACACAGAGTCAATTTACAGTGGGTAGAATTTTGGTTTGGTTTTCTTGGGGTTTTTTTTTTGTGTTTTGTTTTGTTGGTTTGGGTTTGGGGATTTTTTTGTTGTTGGTTTTGTTTGGTTTGGTTTGGTTTGGTTTGGTTTGGTGATCTGGGTTTTTTTTGTTTTTGTTTTTGGTTTTTTGGTTTTTTGATTGTTTGATTGTTTTTTATATGGGCATTTAAGTTAAAAGCAGAATGATTCCTGGAAGAAAGGATTTTCTGCACTCTTTGCAAGCCCCTTATTTGTGGATTGCTATATACCCAGTGTGAACAAACAATTTACAGTCAGAAAATGTCATTAATACCCTTCCCAAATGCCTATTTTATGCTCTGGATTTGGTTTCATAGACCTGCATTCCACAAAGTGCTTAAGCCTGCATATAACTCCAATCGGTCTGTTCGCCCTTTAGCTTTAACATGAGGCTGTGTGCTGTGCCTTTCCACAGCTAGTCATTATGATTCTTTTTGGGCTCCAGTGATGTAAGTAGCATAGCTTGTAGTTGCTGCGTGTAAGGTGAATTCTTACCAGTGGCCAGAGGGACAGCAATGTAAGCAGATAGAACACCACTTTTAGGGAGGGTGTTTTTCATCTGAAGTTAGGTCATGTACTAAAATTATAACCTTCACCCTTTGTCCAACACTGATTCAGAAAAGAAATAGTGATAATTTCTATGTTTGTGATGTATGGATGCTTTTTGTTATGTATTTTATATTTTAAAGTGCTTCATGTTGCTCCTGATGGCGAAAAAAAATAAATCAAAAATCCAGGGTAAGACTTATTGTTCTGCTGGTTTCTCTTTGTCTGGGAGCAGGTAGCACTGTGCATTTCCATGACAGAGAAGGATATGGTGCATTTAATCAAGTTAAAGAGTACCTGAGCCAAATTAAATGAATCTGTTATGCTTCTATACTTCCAGATGCTTCTATTAATTATGCTTCCTAAGTGTGAGGACTTTTCATCAAACTAGTCATCATCTTGCATCAGAGACTAGGTGAGTCCTAGACAACCAAAGCAAAACACAATACTTTTATTTTTGAGGTTCCTGACTGTTCCTCATATGTGTTAAGATATACATGAATGCTCATTAAATCTACTAAGATAACTGTTTGATGTGTTACTCAATAGATGAAACATAAAACTGTTCTTTAAAAAATCAGCAAAATTGCTTGGAGGAACAACAAATTCATACATCAGCCCATTCTTTATGTTCTAAAGTGCAATTCACAGGACTGAACTAAAGCAAATGTCATACCTTTAATTTCATAAAAAAGTTATGTACAAGTCTATTATTCAAAATAATCACATAACTGAGAAATTCACTGAACAGCTACCTTTCTGCTCAGCAGGGTGCCATTTTATAGACTTTAAAATTCACTAAGTTCAAGCAGCTTTCGTTCTCAATAATACATGTGCTAAATATGTCACATTAAAAGTGCTTTTGGCATGTAAATGATCCGTTTTCACATAGAAATGCTTTTAAAAGAATCTGAGCTCACTTTTTTGGAAATTATAAGTGCATTGAATTTCATTGTCCTACAGAACCATGTAGAGTTGATCGAAGTGAACTACAATGACAAACCAACCCTTGTCAGCCCTTATATTTATGTATCATTTGAGCTGTCAGAAGTATATTTAGTTGCATTTTCTTATACATATTTTCTACTCAGTTCAAAAAAATAAAAAAAAAATTTGGTGTAAGGAGGGGCCTGTGGGTTTGCTTTTCCAGGTCTAAGTGCTCACAAGCACTTCGGTGTATCAAAAGTTAACATTTCACTGGAAGACTTGCAACACGTTAAACTGATTACCTAAGCGAGTTAATTTTTTCTTGAGAACTCAGCAGTACTTCTACTACTGCTTTAACATTGAAAGATAAAGCAAATGTTTTACAGGTGATTTAGGATGCCTATCCTTCAAAGACCGAATTCTAAATTCTTATGCATTATATGAATAAAACTGAAAGCATAATCTCTGTCTCTCACCGCTTCATTATACTGCTGCACACTGAACAAATACTCCATACTCTGTTTACTGCAGAGCGAGTTTCTTTCATGGTGAGTTGACTGCAGCTATTCCCATTCTCTGTATCTCCATGTAAGGGACCATGAAAATGTCAGGCACATCCACGTTTTAAAAATCTTTTGTTCTTTCTTATTAGAATAGATAAAGCAACTTGAATGCTGTTTGGAAGTCATTATGTTATTATTCTGGTTTCCTATAAAACAGTACATGGCTCCAGGGTTCTCACAGATAAGTGTTTAAGAAAACAAACTGTCAGAATGTTCACTTCTTATTTTAAATATGGAAGGCAGAATTTGTGAGATGGCTAAAAGAAATTAAACTAGAAAGACTTGGTTTCACTGAAAGAAGAAAAATAGGAAGAAAACATACGTACCCTAGCTGCAGCACTAAAGTTAAAAGCTGTGCCTCTGGGCTGAGTGTAGGCTTCCATTTAACTTTCTTTTAACAAGTTAGATGTACCTTGATTATATATTAACATATATAATTACCACAATATAGTGCTGGAGATTTCTCCATTACTATTGGTTGCAATTCACAGTGCAAATAGAGTAAAAATGGGGGAAAGAGATGTGACATAAAATAAAGGCAAAGGTTAAGGATCTGTGTTTGGTACATTTTAAATTAACATTTAAATTTTTTTTTTTTGTGTGTGTATAGATAATACAATATCAATCTCTTTACCATTTTGATTTTTTGAGTCACTCAGGGACTGAAATATTTTTTCTTCCTTCTGAGCCAGCACAAGATGAAGACTTACATTTCTCCTCTTTCTTGGACGTGTGCCTTGTATATTATGCTTTATCTAAAATTCATCTGAACTAGGAATATTGGTTGTTCCTTTAACACAGAATAACTGACAGAAAGACCTTCAAAAGCATTCAAGCAAAATACTGCAGCCCAGCAATGACTGCCTATCGACTGGTTACAAGCAGCCATCTGCTCCAGACAGTGCCTCTGGAGAAGCAACTGGCCAAGGCATCCTGAAAGTTTTCTATTTGACTGTGGTGATGTGTTTGCTAGATGTCAGTAGGCATTTTAAGCCATCAGGGCTCTCAGATTAGCTATTGTAAATTTTTATTACCAAGCATCAGATTGCTAGATTTCTACTGCTTTTGTAATACCCATTTAATAATAAGGAAAACCATTGTATTGAAGTGTCAAATATTTGTTCTACCATCTTTCAGCTTTGTGTAATTATTTCAGTATCAGTCATGACCTTATCTTACAGATACTAAGCCACAATAAGACATGTAAAAGACAATAACCCGCTTAATCCTGGTTTTCCATCAAAAAATTGCCTAATCAATGTTTAAAATCTACTTGTGAATTGTTGGTGTCCACATACTCCTACTTCTTAAAAAAATAGATAAACTTCTACTGAAAGAAATGCTTTACAATGTCCATTCCAGAAATGAGATGTGAAGAATGACCTCAGAATATGTCTAAACATGTTCATAACATATATACCCTTTAAAATATCCTGAAATATGATGTAATTCATTTTAAATTGCTACTTTTATATGTGAAGTATTTATAAATTCTAGCTATCAACAGCTATAACTCAGTATGGGATGTTCCTTATATCTCATATATAATCTCATACACCCTGTGGAACTGTCATACAGAATAAATAACAGGAGTTCACACACACTGCATTTACTTCCTAGAAATCAATGTAAAAGCTGATCATCTTTAGTAAAGAACTAGATTTTTTTCCATATATTTTACTCCTTATTTTACCACAAATCCTGTTTTATTTGTTTTAATTTCATGAAGGTAAATAGTTTATAAAAAGATAGATTTTAATTTAAAATAAATTCTATAGAACTTCTTATAAGGATTTGTTAATCCAACTCAAATTTGGTGCCAGGAAAAAATGCTTTCATATATTTCTAGCTTCATACAAATTCTAACTTTGTGTCTGACATTCAAAGCCATTTATGGGAATTTTTGAATTACTGACATTTTTAGGCCCTTAGATGTTGCGGATGCAACACTGAAAGTACTGATTTACTTTTTAAGTTTCTGTGGTATGTTTTAATAAAAAAGAAAGTGAATAACATTGCTTAACTTTGAACATAAAAGAAATCTCGGTCTCATTAAGTCAACAGTAATGCTCTCCTTAACTTCAAAGGAGACCATGATTTCATCCAACATGTCTAACAGTTCCGTAAAACACACAATGAAAATCACTTTACAATATTGGCAGTCAGAGTAGGCATTTTGTATGCATCTCAGTAAAGAAAAGGCACAAGCATTCTCACTTATTTACTAATGCATGACAGCTAAAAATTAAAAGAGTAGAGGAATTTTTTTGAGACATTGTGTAAGAACTCAGGGAATATTAAGTGTGCACTGCATCCATTTCAGATGAGATTTTAAATCTACTCTGTGAAATCACAATTATGTTATTCTCAGTAGTCCTTTATTTTCTGGCTATGCAGGCTGTTGCATGAATTCTTTTAGTGGGAGAACAATGTTCAGGGTGTGTGGGTGAGGTACACACACCAGCACAAGCAACCCAATGGGCTCAAAGCACTCCCATACAGGTTCTATAGGTGTGCAGTAAATTCAGTCACCTAAGATTAAGTGTTAATGCATATTCTGTTAGTCATTTTCTTATGCTAATGGTAAAGCAAGTCTAAAGGCATACCTTGACAAAAAAACTGCCGGAAAAGAGAAGTGATTGGACAGATGCATTATAGTGAATTTTAATACAGATATGTGTAATTACTTTAGTGTAGACCTTAGCTTACTTAAACGCAAAGTGGGACAAAGGACTCGAGAGGAATAATTTCAAGGCTGCAGGAAAAATGTGTAGAAATTATTTTATATAACCTAGAAAAAAAGAAGAAAACTCATCCAAAAGCTAATGTTTTTTGTCACTGACTCTGATGGTATCACAGCCATTGTCAAGAGTAGATTTCTAATAATGTAGGCATAGCTTGAGAGAATTAATTGAATACAGTGTTGCTGACCTTCTGGAACAAAAATTTATTACTGCTCATGTGTCTTAAGGTCTTAATTGCATGTAAACACTTTCCATTTAATAAGAAAATATTTCCAAAGCTCTGGTGAATTGTAGTAGTCTTTATCTGGCAATATTTTCCACTCTGAAAACGGTTGTACATTTGGCTATAACTTGATTTCTGGTGAGTCCTTAAATTGGTAATTTTTTCCAACCTTTCCTTTGCTTAGAAAAAGAGATCTAACACTTCCATATTCTTACCTTAACACCAGAGGAGTCATCTGCCTATGAAAGGCTGAAAAGCTTTTTTATTCTCTCCTCAAAGAGCAGGACTGATAACAGGTTTGTTAGAGTGGTGTGGGATGATGATATAATATATCATCCTCCTGAATCTCACAAAATCTAAAAAAAGAAATGTTTTAAATGCTGATGGACAATTTTGTGTCTGGGTCTTTGTCAGCCAGTGTCTGTTCTTCACGCGCAGAACATGTTGACGAGCGAGTCGTTACTTCAGTCTCCCCACGTGTGTTAGCCCACACTGGGTCTGTCTCTGCTGCTCCTCACTATGTGTAGCCTGTAAGCCTATCTTTAATCTCTTCGTCTATATCTAGCTCTTTCACTTTTGGGGGGGAATTTTCAGGAATTCTCTTTCTCAGCTGTTAGTTATCACAGCTGGCCTGGCCTCTGCTTACATGAGCACTACCAAGGCTTTTTCAGCTGAAGCCAAGCAGGTTGCTTAAACCATTGCTGCATCATCATGAAGTATGGCTTAAGCTACCCTGCCTCTGTCTTCAGATGGGAAACAACAAATCCTGAAATTCAGTTATTGTGTCAAAAATGGTGAAAGTCAAGATCAGAGACCACATTCTTCCTTCTGTGGAGTTACTTACCTCTGGCTCAGCTCAATCTCCACTGTGCATTAGAATTTATGTTCAAGTGATTCCCAGGGGCGCTCTAGGACAGATTAAGCATCAGTGAGATTAAGCACCTTTAAAGCCTTTTGAAATTTTGCAATAAAATTATTTTAAAAGACATGCTGATTTATACACACACACACACACACACATATATATATATATACACCCATCCCCTGCTGGCATTAAAAGCCAACAAGTCTCCAAAATAGAGCATAAGGAAACAAAAAGGCCACCGTTACACATGGGTGCATAATTAATGGTGTATTCCATTTCTCATTGAAGAAGGGGATGAAAGAATAATCTATTTTCCTGAAATAACTTACCTTTTGAGGATAAAACAGATTTTCTGATTTTTACGATATTCTTTCAACAATACTGGAGAAAATTGGTGCTTCAATAAATGGTGCTATTGTTTGTGAAGTCTTGTATGTGCCTGTGTCATAGAGAAATTCTTTGTAATTCTTTAAGTGACTGTAATAACACTGTTTATTCTGGGGTTTGGAGAGTTTAGAACTGCTGTGCAGAAAGCCTGCAGCATTCTGTGAAATCACTGTTTGGCACAGCAGCTATTCACTTGGGCCAAAGCTTCCTCCAGGTTCTCATTTCATACACTAGGCCATGGGAATACTAATCTCTGACTGGCATCCAAAAGCACTACTGCAATACAACAACAGCTAGTAACAGTTAGGCAGGGTCTGGCTGTATATTCACAAGCATCAATGGCTTAATTTTGGATGACAGCCATGCTTCCCATTCCCTCATGTTGATATTGCTCCTCTTCTAGATGTTCCTGTCTCACTGTGAAAGATCACCTGCTCACAACACAACTACTGCAGCTGAAATACAAGGGAAGTACTCATGGTTTGGGATACTTTAATGTACTCTGATTTGTTTGGCAATTATGGATGCTCAGTGGGTGGTTGATATAGAAAGTGTACAGTCATCTCTGAGGGGAAATCATACAGTAAGCACTGAGATCTGCTAACTGGGGGCAGGAAAGTATACACCGCCATAAGGAATTTCCTCTCCTGAATTAGGACATGACTGTGGATTAGAACCTCACACATGAGAACTCAGACCATTCATTTCTGGCATAACAGTACCTGACTATATTATTTGCACTTGAAGAGTATCATATCATACTTTCAGAAACAGAACTTGTCAGTGAGAACTTGCTGTTCTCACTGAATCGGAGTAATTCCTATAGCCAAGAAAATCAGGTTACATTGTCTTTCTGTCTGAGAAACTTTAATAGCATCTGTTTATTAGGAAGCAAAAGCTGCACTCCATCTCAGCAATGTCAAATTTTAGTAATACTGAAGCTAATCCATATGTATAATATAAGGAAATAACAAGATAACTAATGGGAGCTGAAACACACACTTTAAATGTAGAGGTAGTTTTGCATTTTAAGATTCGTCATTTTGTTGCTGCAAGGTTTGAAAATGTGTCTTGAATACATTTTGAGAAAGAGTGTGAAAAATGAGAGATTACATGTTTTTGTTTACTATACAACTCCTTCCATACACACACATTCAATTATTAAGAGTACCGAACATTTTCTGGTGCTCCTGTTTTGCAGTACAGGCTTTGCCTGCTTTCTGTTTGCTGCTTACAACATAATGACATCTGCTGGAAGAGGTCACTACTAAAAAGGTGTTACCAACTGAGAGAGAAGTTGAAATACAATCTGGTTAAACGTATGTTTGAATCTTTACCAGTTATCACCTAAACGTGTATTTACAGCTGATAGGTGAAAACACTACAACATAGTACTACCTAAAATGTGCTGAAATTTAGGTATAGGGATGTATTCCAAAATGCTATTATATTGATTTAACTCATTTGGGAATACAACAAAAGCTATTTTCTTTCATGTGAATCATCTTGGGTTCAGCACAGTACCACTTTACCACTTCAGCCAAGGAAGGATCTCTGTGAACTTTGCATGATTCCTGTGAATTTCTCTCAGGTCTGGAGCAGGCAGTTTCTACATTATCTAGCAATTTGGAGCAAAACTAGTTATTCAGCTATGTTTGTTATTGTTAGCACTGCAGCCCTTCCCATCTCAGTTATGCATCTTTTAATCAATTTACATCAGATGACATTTTGTCTGGTTATCTGACCAAATGTTTTTGGTTCGTAGTTTGAGACTCTCTGGAGAGAAAAACCACTGTGTTCACCAGGGAGAGCCTGTGGTGGTATAGCTCACATTCCTGGTGTGAAGGCTGTCTGGGGTGCCACTGGAGTAACTGTAAAATACCAGCAACTAGCAGGTTTATATGAAATTTAATAATTATTCTTAGGCTCAAAAAANAGGACAAAAAAAAAAAAAAAAAAAAAAAAAAAAACCAAAATCATATAAATCTGTACTCTTGCTTTGCAGGTCTCTTTGGTTTGGTTTTTCCTGGATACCTATGACATAGATGTACTTCTTGACATCCCTAAAAAGTCATTTGCTGCCATTTCTTTTCTTCTTTTCCAATCCCATTTTTAACTATAATTGTACCACTCATGTGGAATAGTTGTCCTTTGATATTTAAGTAATAGACGTGTTATTTCCATGCTTAAAATTTCTAAGAGATTAAAGTAAAAAGTAATGAGTAGCCTGCCTTTTAGGTACCATCTCAAGTTGGAAAATTTAGTTACTCCCTTTATGACTAATACACTACCATACCAGTTCTTCATATGGTTTATTCTCTCTGCCTTGGAAAAAATGGCATATTTCCTGTTTCTTTCTTCATGTCATTCTACATCAGTGATCTTTTCAACTGACAGCTATTGATGTATGTCTCTAAAAGCTTCAATCTCCAGATTAAGGTTTGCCATGTTCTTTAATCTAAGCTGTGGACTTCTCTTTTGGAGGTCAGGCAGCCTATAGTGGACATCAACCACTCACTGCCCTTTGTTGCCTCAATCTCTGATTCTTATCCGCAGGCTTTTGACTTGCTCATGTCTGTTCTTCAAGGAGAGCTCTCCACACTTGATCACTCAATCCACCTCTTGATGCAGAGGGAGGTCAATCCCTCTGCCTCTCCTTCCTCCTCTGTCTCTTCTGAACAGCCTGTAACCATGACATTCCGGTCATGGGATTCATCCCACCATGTTTCAGTCATGGCAAGAAGAACACAGCTTTCTGATAGCACACTGCCTTCCAGCTCCTTCTCTTTGTTGCCCATGCTGCAAGCATTGGCTTAAAGACATCAGCTGTCCTAGAAGAACTAACCTTAATTCCTTTGAGATAATGTTATGGTGTTTCCCTGTTGGCTTTTATTTCCTTAGGATTCCTTTTCTTGTGCCCATAAGACTGTGAGTGTGTTCCAGAGTGCTTAGCACAATTCAGAGTCAGCAAATAGAAGACGATTATTGGATTATTGACTTCGCCCCCAAACTTTTCATGCTGCTCCTTGGTTCATCTCTGATGAGCTTGGTTTTATCCCTTTCCCACTTCAAACCTAGATTAAAACCCTCTCAATCAGCCCTGACAACTCACAGGCAAAAATAGTTTTACTCATTTCAGACAGGTGAACTCCATCTGGTTCCAGCATTCCTGGTACTGTACAAACCACACCGAGGGCAAAGACTCTTTTCAAGGCTACTTTAAATCTTCTCACTTCATGTTGCCAATCAACATTAGGTTAATTTTACATTAAAGGTTTGAATATTTCAGCAATATGCAAGTAGGATGGATCCACACTCAAAAAAAAAGAAAGTGCAAATTTAATAGCAGAGCTGCAGATAAAAATTTAGAGGTCAAAAATACACAGAAGAACAATAAACACCACAGTGATACAGGAAACAGTATAATGAACAGAATAAACATTGTACTAGCAGTTGAAGAGTAGTAAACACTGCTGAGATATTAATCAAGAGGGAATGTGGTTTATGGCTGGATTTGCCTTGAGACAGAGTAAGTTATAAACCCATTTGTATAATATATTTTTGTTTCTAATATTTTCACAGCCATCAAAATGAATATTTAATAAAATAATTAAAGACTTACCCTTTTTGATGTGATAAGAAACTAAGAAACAAAGTCCCATCACTAATAGTTCATCTTTGTGGGAATACTTATCATTATTTTGACACAAAGTCTGAATTACTATTGAAAGCAAATAGAGAAACAAGGTCTCAAAGCTCTTGGATTTTTCTTTTATTGCTGTCATTGTCACGCATACTCTGTGGCAACATAACAGTGGATAAATTAAGGCTTGCAGAATCAGATAATCTCTAATGTTCCTTATGAGAACGTATTTTTCTTTATGAAACTATGTAAAGGCTACATTTAATTTCCCATAGTTCATATACGTAGACTTCAGATTCTTCAATGCCCTAGACTTGGAGGGATTTAACTGGCTAAAAAACTAGATGCTCTGGTTCTGTACTTCCTTTTCTACTCTTTATCAGTCAAATACAGAAGCTTTTTCCCCAAGAGCTTGTTTTTAGTTAGGGAGAAATGTACACCCCTTAGGGAAAGAAGAAGAGAAAAAACAAAAAATTTAAAAATGAAAAAGTAAACCAAGAAAAAAACAAAACCTGATACCAAACAACAAAACAGGACTTTTTCCCTCTCACAGAATTCAGGGACAGGAAGTCTCTGAAACAATGCTTAAATAATACTGACCCTCAGTAGCACACACACAGCTGGCTTTATTTAAAGAGCTGCAGGAAATGAATCAGCATCTAACTAAACCTAGGCATTTCCAAAGGCCAGAGAATGGAAAGTCTTTCCATAGTGGAAGTTACCACTATGAAGGTCAGGTAGAAGAGCATTCTGTAATCTGGCCTTCATCTCTTTACTGTAGGAACCACCTAAATTATTTTTAAGCCACCTAGAAAATCCCTTGTGAACAAATGGTCTAAATATAATGCAGAAATGAAGCCAGGTCATCTAAAGGAGTTGCTGGTGTGAGATGAGATTTATGCAGATTTTACATAGCAAATGAAAAAGGATGCAACAGAAAATTAACATCACTTAGAGCCAAGAAAATACTGTTTGAATAAGCAATCCAGATTCTACATGTGTACTTCATAAATGACACAGATGAACACTTAAACTCCAGTCTAGAGGTTTAGCCTTCAAAACACAGGACATAACTTTCATCAGAGTTTATCCTCCATTCCCTAACTGGGCAGTAAAGATGCCAAAAAGATAATTCCATGTTTTTGATTTTTGTTCACAGCTCCTTAAAAACTTCTAAAGTTAGTGGAAGAAATAGCCAGTGTTTGAGACAAGAATGAGTCCTTTCTCTTTTTAATTTTGGAGAAAGTCACCTTAAATTCATGGTTGTTTGTATTACAAAAATAAACATGCCAGTACACATTTGGAACTCCATATGACTACTTTCTTCCCAATAAGACAGCATATTTGATGGAGTATAATACTTGACAGTCACTAGCAAGCAGAGAAGTCCATTTTTCTTTACCAGTAATATCCTTTCTCTTCATTATAAAACAAGAGTTGTCATATCAAAATCAAAGACTTGTCAATGGAGGGGGAAAATAATTTTTAATTACTGTGTGGATAAAGCTTCAGGATTATGAGAAATGGGAAAGTGTGATAATTGAAAGAATTATAGGGAATTATTGAATTTAATATTGTCTTTTTAGTTGTTAGTTTTCTGTGTGTTTCTATATAAAGAACAATCAAAAAATACATTGGTTAGTGGATGCACCAGATAGATTCTTCTGGAGTATTACCATGTATATTCCAGCTCTAAAACAAGCCCTGTATTAAGTACTCTTAGATTCTGGACTTAAGCAAAGATTTAAGAATCAGTCAGTAGCAAAAGTCATT